>PVHY01000955.1:0-27827 GCA_004024945.1 Uropsilus gracilis
ATCAAGGAAAAAAAAAGAAGACTGAAAGACTAAACATGGACAAACAACAAAAAGAAAGGAGGCAAAGAGACCAGGGGAGATGTGGTGTGGGAGGGTATTCCCATGAGGATTAGCAGTTATACAATCATATATTGTAAAATATGCAAAAATAAAAATTAAAAAATTTTTTCAATAAAAAATAAACGTTAACCCACCCAGATGAGACACCAGAAGTCACTGGCACCAGCACCAGGCCTTTGGGGGGGTCCCTTCCTTGCGTCACTGCTACCGCAGATCTGGAGAGCCACTCCCTTCAGTCAGATTCCTGAAGGAACCCACCTGACCTTCCCCCCACCCAGGTGAGATGCTGGAAGTCACTGGCGCGGTACTGCAAGCGGCACTGGTGCTAATTAATAAACTAAACTACAGACCTACTTGCAATCTGGAAAACTCTACTATCAGCATGCCGACCAACACCAGAGCCATGGTTTCTCAATATGTAGAACAAGTCAGAAAGCAAAACACAATAAGGAGAAAGACTGTAGACATGCAACCAAGCCCTACAGCAAATAATCATCACCACCAGAGAAAAGACTATCTCCAGAAAACACTAAGGAAGACATTGAAGAAATGATGTGTATCTCAGACAAAGATCCAACATCAGACAAAGATCCAACATCAACATGTTAAATGCACTCCAACAGATAAGAGAAGAATCAGGGGAAAAAAGGACAACAGAATGAAAGAAGTATTTAATGCACTAAGGGAAGAAGTAGAAGAATATAAAAAAGAAAGTATCAATATGTATAACCTAATCAACAAACTGAAGAATGAAAATGAATCTCTAAAAATGAAATTGAAAAAAAAATGAAATTGAAGGAGAACCAGGATTTAAGGGTTGCAATAGAGGAGCTCAAAAATGCAGGGAAAAGCCATGGAAGTAGATTAGATGAAATAGAAGAATGAATCAGCACAATTGATGATACAGAAATAGAGAGGATGAAAAAAGAAAAGAGAGAGAAAAACAAAGTAAGAAGATTGAAGAAAAGCTCAGAGATATGTCAGATTCCTTAAAGAAAAGAAACATAACAGTAATAGGAATCCCAGAAGGCAAGGAGAGTCATCGGAACTGATAGGCTTTTCAATATAATAATAGAGAAGAACTTCCCAAATCTGAAGAAAGAAATGAAAATAAACATATAGGAAGCCAAAAGGACACCAAACTACTTTAATGAAAGAAAAGTCACAGTGAGACATATCATCGTAAAACTTCCAAGAACCCAAGATAAGGGAAAAAATAATGAGAAAAGAAACAGATAACCTACAAAGGAAAATCCATTAGACTGACCTCTAGGCAAGGAGAGAAAGGAGTCACATCTGCAAAACACTCCAAGAAAAAGTGCCAGCCAAGAATACTCTACCCTGCAAAGCTATCCTTCCTCTATGAAGGAAAAGTCAGAACCTTCTCTGACAAGCAAAGTCTTCAGAAATTTGCTACCACTAAACCCCTACTCCAAGAACCTTTTCAGGAGACCTCAAGATCAAAACCATAAGAAGAGCACATAAAATAAACAAACAAAAAAGAAACCAAATCAAAACCCCAAAATGACCACCAGGAAACCAGTAGAATCTAAAACATCAATAATCACCCTAAGTGCTAATGGTCTAAACTCAGCAATCAAAAGACGAAGAGTTGCAGACTGGGTCAGAAAACAGAACCCAACATTCTGCTGCCTCTAAGAAACACATCTGATCTCTAAGGAAACGCATAGACTGAAGGTGCAGGGCTGGAAAACTACACTACAAGCAAATGGCCTCCACAAGAAAGCAGGGGTTGCCTTTCTTATACCAGACAGAGCAGACTTCAAATTAAGAAAAGTGACAAAAGATAAAAACAGCCACTACCTAATGGTTAATCCACCAAAAAGACATAACAATAATCAACATATACACACCTAATGAGGGAGCACCAAATTTCATAAAAAAAAGTACTAGTAGAACTGAAATCAAATATTGGTGAGAATATATATTCTAGGAGATTTTAACACATCACTTTCTTTCAACAAAAGACAGATCAACAAAACAGCAAATACACAAAGACACAAAAGCTTTAAAGGAAGATCTAGACCAAATAGACCTAATAGATATCTACAGGACACAGCGCCCCCAAGGAAAAGAATACACTTTCTTTTCAAATGCACACGGTTCATTCTCTAAAATTGACCATATATTAGGCCACAAGACAAACCTGAACAGATACACAAAGATTAAAATAATACCAACCTTTTTCTCTGATCATAAAGGCATCAAATTAGAAATCAACAATGAAAAGAAAATAAGGAGAGTAAACACTACATGAAGACTGAACAACAGGCTTTTGGAAGATCACTGGGTAAAAGAGGAAATCAAAGAAGAAATTAAAACCTACATAGAGGCAAACAACAAAGATGATATAACATTCCAAAATATGTGGGATTCAGCAAAAAGTAGTATTAAGAGGAAAGTTCATCACAATACAGGCCCAAATAAAAAGAATTGAAACAGCCCAAAGAAATACTCTAATCTCCCAACTTGAGGACCTAGAAAAAGAGCAACAAAAAAAATCCCAAACCCAGCAGAAGACAGAACTAACAAAAATAAAAGCAGAGATTAATGAAATAGAAACCAAAAACACCATCGAGAAGATAAACAAAACCAAAAGCTGGTTCTTTGAAAAAGTAAGTAAAATTGATAAACCCCTTGCAAGGCTTACAAAGAAAAGAAGAGAGAAGACTCAAATAAACAGGATCATAAATGAAAAGGGAGATATTACAACACACCCAGCAGAAATCCAAAAGATAATTAGAGACTACTACGAACATCTATACGCAAACAAATACAGCAACCTGGAAGAGATGGACAAATTCCTAGAACAATACAGTCATCCCAAATTGAACAAAGAAGAAATAGAAAACTTAAACAGATCAATCATAAGCAGTAAAATTGAGGCAGTCATCAGAACCCTCCCTAAAAACAAGAGCCCAGGTCCAGATGGTTTCACAAATGAATTCTACCAAACTTTCAAAGAGGAACTAACACTGGTACTGTTAAAACTCTTTCAAAAAATTGAGAAAGAAGGAAAACTACCAAATACCTTCTATGAAGCAAACATTACACTAATTCCAAAACCAAATAAAGATAATGCAAAGAAAGAGAACTATAGACCAATCTCCCTAATGAATACAGATGCAAAAATTCTAAACAAAATCCTGGCAAACTAAATCCAACATTGCATAAAAAGGATTATCCATCATGACCAAGTGGGATTCATTCCAGAGGCACAGGGATGGTTCAACATCTGAAAATCAATCAACATAATCCATTACATCAACAAAGAGAAAAACAAAAACCATATGATCATATCAATAGATGTGGAAAAAACATTCAATAAAGTTCAGCATCCTTTCATGATGAAAGCCCTGGAAAAAATTGGTATAAAAGGAACATACTTCAACATAATAAAAGCTATATATGATAGACTCACAGCAAATATCATCCTCAATGGAGAAAAACTGAAACCATTTCAATTAAGGTCTGGAACCAGGCAAGGATGCCCACTCTCCACTCCTTTTCAACATATTCTGGAAGTCCTAGCTAGGGCAATAAGACAAGAGAAAGACATAAAAGGAATCCAAATAGGGAAAGAAGAAATAAAGCTATAATTATACGTGGATGATATGACACTCTATGTAGAGAACCCAGAAAAATCAACAGAAAAAGTAATTGAAATAATAAACCAATTCAGTAAGGTAGCTGGATACAAAATCAAGACACAAAAATCAACAGCATTCATATATGCAAAGAATCAATCAGAAGAAGAAGAAATTTTTTTAAATACCCCATTTACTATCACACCAAAGAAAATTAAATACTTGGGAATAAACCTAACAAAAGAAGTAAAAGACCCATACAAAGAAAACTATAAAACATTCTTAAAAGAAATAGAAGATGATGTTAAAAAATGGAAAGACATTCCCTTTTCATGGATTGGAAGAATCAACATTGTCAAAATGGCCATACTACCAAAGGCCATCTACAGATTCAATGCAATTCCAATAAAGATGCCAATGACATATTTTAAAGAGATAGAACAAAAATTACTGAAATTCAAATGGAACAATAGCCAAAACCCTTTTGACAAACAGAAGAGAGAATGGAGGTATTACTATTCCAGACGTCAAACTATACTAGAAAGCCATAATACTAAAACATCATGGTACTGGTACAAAAACAGACAAACAGACCAATGGATCAGAATCAAATACCCAGAAATAAAACCACACATATATGGTCAACTAATCATTGACAAAGGGGCAAAAAACATACTCTGGAACAAGAATAGCCTCTTCAGCAAATGGTGCTGGGAAAACTGGATCAAGACACGTAAAAAAAAAGGACCAGGACAACACCCTCACACCCTGTACAAAAATTAACTTAAAATGGATAAAGGACCTGGAAGTGAGATCTGCAACCATAAAATACATAGAAGAAAACCTGGGCAAAACCCTTCATGAATTTCACCTCACCTCAAAAATCCATTTTGGAACATAAATATGGCTGGCAAAAAAATGAAGGAAAACATAAACAGCTGGGACTATATCAAACTAAAAAGTTCCTGTACAGCAAAAGAGACAATAAACAAAACAGAAAGAAACCCAACCAACTGGGAGAAAATTTTTGCCCTCCAGACAAGTGACAAGGGTCTGATAACAAAGATCCACAAAGAGCTCCTACAGTTCAATAAAAGCAAAGCAGAAAACCCAGTCAAAAAATGGGGAGAAGAACTAAAAAAAACACTTCACCAAAAAGGAGATACAGATGGCTAATAGGGATATGAAAGAATGCTCCATATCACTAATAATCAGGGAAATGCAAATAAAAACCACACTGAGATACCATCTCACACCAGTAAGAATGGCCCATATAAATAAAATGGACAAGTGTTGGCACGGATGTGGAGAAAAAGGAACTCTCTTACACTGCTGGTGGGAGTGAAAACTGGTTCGGCCACTATGAAAGATGGTGTGGAGGACTCTCAAACAATTGAAAGTGGAATTACCATTCGACCCAGCAATCCCACTATTGGGAATCTACACAGAGGACATGAAAACACTAATTCAAAACGACACCTGTACGTGCATGTTTATTGCAGCTCTATTTACAATTGCCAAGATTTGGAAACAAACCAAATGCCCCAAAACCGACAATTGGCTGAAAAAAAAAGTGGTATATATACGCAATGGAATACTACGCATCAATCAAGGAGGACAAACACATGTCATTCACAGCAGCAAGGATGGAACTAGAAGGACTCATATTAGCAGATATAAGCCAAAAAGAAAAAGAGAAATACAGGATGGTCTCACTTATATGATGGATATAGGGAAAAACAAACAAACGAATAAGAAAAAAATAAAAACAACCAATGGGACTGAACAATGGAGCAAGAGAGGAGGAGGGGGAAGAGGTGGGGGAGGTGAAGGGCACAAAAGAGTAGGATGGTTAACAGGTGTTAGGAAATGGGAAAGCCCCAGGGTACACAATAATGTAATATAAATATAAGTACACATATATATGCAAATTTAAAAACTTAAAATTAAATTTAAAAAAATATAGAAATAACTTTTAAAATAGGTGTATTGCATAGGCCTCTAAGATTTAAAAAAAAAGGTTGAAGGAGAAATAATGTAGATATAAGTTCATTTCAAATCAAGGAATCTTCTCACACAAGAGCATGTTTGATATCTTGAACAATATTAGTGTGGATGGAACAGAATAAGTGGGGGTAGATGTGTTAAGTTGGTGGGGCTGGGTGATGTGCAAAGTAGGCAAGGCCTTGGTGATCATAATACCTTTTAAGTTTACTTTAATTGAGAAAGGAAGGTGTTCAAGAATTTTTAGCAAAGTAGTGATATGATATGATCTTGTTGTGGGGTGTGTGTGTATGTGTATGTGTGTGTGAGTTTGTCCCCTGTGGGTGGAGGGTAAATTGGGGGGACAAAATAGCAACAGATCAACCAGTTAGAAAGTTGTGATGGTTAATTTCATGTGTCAAGTATACTGGGTCTTTGGTGTACAGTATTGTAGTATGCCTATAAGGGTTTTTCTGGATGAGCTTTACATATAAATATGTCAAATGATAAAGCACATAACCCTTCCCAATATGAGTGGGTTTCATCTGTCTATTGAAAACTTAAATAGAACAGAAGCCCAGGTAGTGGAAGAATTTGCTCTCTCTCGGGTGTCTTCAAGCTGTGACACCAATATTCTGCCTTAGGACTGGCCTTCAAACTGGAATTGACACCATTTGCTGTCCTGCTTCACAGACTAGAATTGTACCACTAACTTTACTGGGTCTCTACGTGGGGTTTGTTAACAACTTTTTTTTTTTATTATCATACACACATTTCCTGTTTCTTTGGAGAACCCTGACTGACACAAAGCCATAACCATGGACCTGGTGAAAAGTGGGCATGGGTACGGTCAGGAAAAGGGGCAGGCAGAATGAGCTGATGAACTGTACCCAGGACATGATAGGAAAGAAGAGTCAAGGATGAGTGAAGGTTTTTGCTCAGAGCAATTAGAATTCAAACAGGTTCCATATGTGGAGATGCAGAACACTTCGGAAGAAGCAAATTTTGGGGGGTTGAGATGGGGGAAGAAAAGGATTACTTGAGATTAAGAGTTCTACTTTGGAGTTGTCAACAAGGCATTTAGCTAGATGGGTCTGGGGTAGTGCCATAAGTCTGGACGCCTCAGATATAGATGCTGTGGACATAGAGTTCAGAGCTCTGAAGTCTGAGTCCTAGAACATTTCAATGCTGAGAGATCAGAAGGATGAAGAATCAAGAAAGAGAATGAAAAGGTATAACCAGTTACAGGAGGTAAACTTGCAAAGACTATGGTTCCTGAAGTCTCGTGAAGATGGGTTTTAAGAGTGAGCAACAATCAAATGCAACTAAAGTGGGAAAAATTAGGACTGAAAACTGAACGATGGACTTGGGCAGTTGGAGAGAATGGGAACTTGACAATGAGGGTTGGGTGGAGTGGTAACAAATTCTGTTTGGAGCAGGTGCAAAAACAATACAAAGGGAGTAAATGAAGACAGAAATGGGGCCATAGCTGGAAGGAAAGTTGTGGTCAAGGGAGATATTTTTAATTAAAGAAGATGCACATTTATATGCTTATGAGTGTGAACCAAAAAGGAAAGAAAATGTGATAATGCAAGAACAAAAAGAGAATTATTGAGGCAGTGTCAATGCGCAAATGAGCAGGGAGGTGATCCACTACTGGAAAGTTGACATTAAACAGAAGATTGATTTTTTTTTTTTTTTGCCCCTGATAAGGGAATGGGGACTTGAATGTGGGGACAGAAATGTGTTTTATCAATTAAGAAGCAAACTCATCAGCTGAGAGTGAAGGATAAAGAAAATTTGAAGAGAGGGGAAGTGTGAAGTGTGAAACAGCTTATAGGAATAGTGAGAGAGTAAATGGACTTTGAAAATATAGTCAAATTGTTGGGTAGCATTGAGGGTTCATTCAAAATCAGGGACATGAATATAAAGGTGTTCAGTCTGTATTGCATTTGTTCTCACCAATCTTTGCCAACTTGGATGCGGATCAGAGGACCAGATGTTACCAAAGTTTGGAGTTGCTGGGGGTGTACTATGGAGGAGAGAGGGAACAAGAGTTTGAGGCAGGAGGGTGATCACAATTAAGGCATGTGGCATCTATAATGAGTAATGAGAAAAGGTAGGATGTGCAGTGTTACAAGATGTAAAAGGATTGGAGAGTTCACAGCACCAGAGAGTCTGGTTGGAACAATACTGCTCAGTTATCAGGATTTGAAGGATCCAGATTTTATTAATGATAAAGGTTAGACTGAACTGATTTCTCTCGATGAGCCCATCCCTGCTCATCTACCAGATAAACACTCCTTTTTTACACATTTTACTGGAGAGATTTGTCTTCATTTCCAGTCTGGATTTTTGAGCAGTGATGACTGCTGGTGAAGCTAAGACAGAACAGGACAAGCACTTAGAGAGGAGCATGGCTGCCCCTTATATGGCTCCTTACAGGTGTCATCTTGTATGCAACTGTCATTCTTGGTTTGCAGGGCTCATGAACCCACCATGTCTCAGGGTTTAAAGGTCATCTAGCCCAGTCACTCTTCGCAGCTGTGACTCCTCCATAGCCTGCCTTGAAATAGTGATGTTATATCTCTTTTCTATGCTAATGTGTGAATTCCTTGCGGTCATATTTAATGTATGTTAAAATGTGTGATAAAATATATAACATAAAATCTACCATTGTAACCATTTTAAGGTGTAAATTTGACTGGCATTAAGTATATTCCTTTTGTTGTTTAATCTCCACTATCCATTTCCAGAACTTTTTCATCTTCTCAACTGAAACTACAGGTTACCTTCACTGGTTGAAAATACAGAGTTTCTATTTGGTATGATTTGATAGGTTATTTTCAGGTCTTGGAATGCTCTAAAGATTTCCATATAAGTTAACAATAATAGTGCTCCAAAATGGTGCATTCAAATTAGGACACTTCAAGAAGGATTTTTAAGTTAGGGCACTTCAAGTCTATGTTCTTAGCCACCATGAAGAATAGAACAACTTCAAAGGCCACAGAAGAACCAAAAAAAACCCCCGAAATTTACATAGCAAATGATTTTCTTTCATTCTGTTACTTGAAGAGCAGTGTGAAAATCTAAGTAAGCTTCAAAAATTTATTTTAAAAAATGACAAAACGGATACAAAAGTTAATCCTCATAGCCTAGCAAGTTTCCTATTGTTTAGTAAGCTTATTTTTCTAGGCTGGTACACACAGAGGAATTGAAAATGAGATGTCATTTGTACTATCTGGTATTAAATTTTGTCCCTGCCTATAATTCTGGAAAGTAACACTGTTGTTTTTTTTTATTTTAACCCAAATTTCAATGAAGTAAAAACTTTTCTTTGGTATATTGATATACTTGTAAGAGGCCTGAATTTTTATAAATGATTGCCCTAAGCAGATGAATAGAACATTCTTTGTGAAAGAAATTGGGTTTTAAAAATCTATTCTAAAGATAGTAAATTGATCTACTTAATAGCTCTTGCTGGAAACAAATTTTTGTGCAACTGTGATTTTGCATAACAAGTTGCAAAAGTATTTTAAGATGAGACTTACTCAATACTCACTTCTGGTAATCACTTTTGCACCATTGTTGTCCTGCGGAACTAATACAAGTGAAACCAAAACGCCTAAATAAAATGTAACAAATAAGCCATGACACTTAGAGATTATAATTTAGTCATAATTCTTTAAATACTAGTATTGAATTTGAATAACATAATTAGTTCTCAACAAGTATAATTTTCACAAGTAAGCTAAACCTTCTTATGTTCATAATTATACAAACAAATTTGTTTGTATAGATGTATTTCTGCTATCTATTTAGAAAGTAGGTACTTCTACACCAATAAACCTTACTTTGAAGTTGAGAACTGATTTTCTTCTCTTTTTCTTCCTCTTCATCCATTTCATCCCCTTGTTGCAGCTCCATGTCTTTTTTCTCCTTATTTTCCCCTTTAACACATTGTTGAAAGGACAGATAGCTTCTTCAAAGATGGCATATAATTAGTTTTAAGTTCATGGACCATAGTTGGCATCCTGCTTTGACTGTGAAGAAAACGTAGATGTACAATATTAGGACCACCAAAAACAACAATAGAACCATTTCAAATGGTATGTATGTTTTTAAGATGCACTTACCCTCAACACAATGAAATCAGATTGAAGTCTGAGTGTTGAACTCACAGATTTAATGGACAAAGTCTTTTCTTGAAAGTAACTTGCCCTTGGATGATGATCTTCTTGAGGAGACCTTGGAGAAATGGAAAGATATTCCTCTCACTTTGCTTAGGTGCCTTGAGTATGAGGAGGAATCTTTGGTCGGAGCTGATATGATTTTGTCCCACTAGCTTTGAGTGTTGCAAGTAGGTCCAGCTCACTTCTTTAAACTCTATTTGCTACAAATTGATGGTGGGCAAAGGTGAATTTTGAAACAGGAACTTTTGTCACAATTCTACATCCCTAGTCACTAGGAAACATTTACCAAACAAATGTCCACATGCAAATGGGATATGATAGATTACAATGCAAATATGGGTGCTGAATAAATTATTTCTTTCATGGCCTTAAAAGATCATCTCTCCAACTTAAGTCATGAATGGAACCCCCCTTCAAGGAAAAAGAACGTATGACATGCAGTGTTATTTGCAATATAAATGCAATGTCACTTACATAAACATTGTATAAATTCCTTATGGCTATTGACTCTTTCAAAATCTATAAAATCCAAAATATTGACACTTTAAAAGTAAAGCATGAATAAAATTAGACTGAAGAGCACTGATTTGTTATTTTGATGAAACAAAACCACAAATGTTTGTTCTAGAAATAGAAAAGGGCATTGGATTTTTTTATTTCCTTTGTTACCTACATGCTTCTCTTTATTTTTGAAGATTATACAAACTCATTTGAATGATCCTAATTATAATCATTCCTATGATTTTCTTTTGAAACTATACATTCATTCTGAATCATCAATTCATAAATTTCTTTCATTTTGTTGAAGTATAGTTGACAAGCAAAATTGTAAGATGTCTAAAGATGAACATCATAGTAGTTTGTGAAGAATTTCTACCATCTAGTTAATTAATACATCCATCAGCTTCTTTAGTCATTCATCCATGCATTTAGTGGAAGCAATTAAATTCTGTTTTATCAAATTTCAACTGTATAATATAATGTTATCAACTACTATCACCATGTTTACATTAGTTCCTCAAACCTTATTCATCATATGGATGAAAGTATGTATTTTTCTTTTACTAACCTCTCCTTCTTTCCCTCACTCTTTGGCAACAACCATCAATTTTCAACTCAGTTTCAATGAACTTGACTTTTTTTCAGATTACACATATTAGCAATACAATGCAATATTTATCTTTTTCTGGTGCATTGCACTTAGCATAATGCCCCCAAGCTCTGTCCATGTTGTTGCAAATGACAAGATTTCCTTCTTCCGCATAGCGGAACAAAATTGCATAATTATGTGTATGTATCCATATATATTTATATATAGTTATATATGAACATTTAAGTTGTTTCCATATCTTAGTTATTAAGAGTATCATTGAAAAAAATGGGACTGTAACTATTGCTTCAATATCCTGTTTTCATTTCTGTTGACTTGATACCCAGAAGTGGGATTCAGGATCAGATGGTAGTTCTATTTTTAATTTTTTGAGGAACCTCCATGCTGCCTTACATAGCCATTGGACCAGTATATCATCCTACCAACAGTGCACAAGGATTTCCTTTCCTCAACATTCTTACTTAGCTCATTTCTTTTTCTGATTTTTTTATGTGTGATATTTATTCTACCAGGTATGATGAATACTACTATTTCATTGTAGTTTTGATTTGTATTTCTCCGATAATTAACAATGTTGAGCAACTTTTCATGTGCACACTATATACTATATATTTTTTGGAGATTATATATTTCTTCTTTGAAGAAATATTTATTCAGTTCCTCTGCCCACTAATTAATTGGATGATTTAAGTATTTTCCTACTGAGTTATATGACTTCCCATATACTTTTTGTGTAGGTATATTATTTGTAAATATTTTCTCCCATTCTGTAAGTTGTCCTTTCATTTTGTCAATGGTGTCCACTGCTGTACCACACTTTTCACTTGATATAGATCTGCTTGCTTATTTTTGCTTTTGTTGCCTTTGCTTTTACTTTCAAACCAAAAATTATATGTGTTGCCAAGACAAAGGTCAAGGAATCACCCCTTGCATTTTCTTCAAAGGGTTTTATGGTTACAGGTCTTCTATTTGAGTCATTGATTTTGAATTGACTTGGGTACACTCTGAAATAGGGATTCAGTTTCATTCTATTTTCTTCCATTGATTAGTATCTGTTGTCATGTCAGCATCATATTTTGATTTTAATAGCTTTATAAAATCATTCTAAATCAGTAAATATGATGCTTCTAGTTTTGTTATTTTTCAAACTCACTTTTTGCGGTGTCATACATATTTAAAACTGTTTTTTCAATCTCTGTGAAATATGCCATTTAAATTTTGACAGTAATCACATTAAATTTATAGATTTAACAACAACACGTTATACATCCTTCTCAAATTCATATAGAGAACATATGTATCCTGTTGTTGTTGCATGGAATGTCCTGTAATTGTTAAATCTATCTGCTCTAGCATGTAGTTCAAGTGCTGTACTTCCTTATCGATTTTCTGTGAGGTATTGTGATATATTGAAGTTTCCTGTTATTATTTTATTGCTCTCTATTTCTTCTTTCAGTTCAGTTAATGGTTGCGTTATATACTTATATGCTCTTACGTTGCGTGCATAAACATTTTAAAATTTTATATCTTCTGTGTATTACCTTCTTAATGTATAATTACCTTCCATGTCTCTTATTACACTCTTAGGCTTAAAAATCTATTTTGTCTGATTAAGCATAGGAATTACTACTTTCTTTTGTTTTCCATTTTCATTAAATATTTCTGCTTCCCCTTCATTTTCAGTCCATATGTGTTTGTAGTTTAAGTATGTATGAGGTCACAGTTAACTTCTTTGAGCTGTAATATAAGTGCCTGACATTAAGTTTTGATTTCCAAGGCATCTATTTCTAAGACAACTGGTTTGAATAAGTACTTTGCCACCCACACTACTAAATAAAGATCCAGGCTACTCCACCCATGAAGTTCCCCTTTTAGAAAGCAAAAGGTCATCAAGATAAATCAGTTAGTGACCTTGATTTTCCCTTTCTGCTCATTATTTCCTAGTCTTTGATTTTAAATTCACTAAGAGTCATTCCTCACAACCCTAGGCACCCTTACCCTGATACCAATAAAGAATGACTAACAAGTTCTCTCTCTATTTTTGTCCATAACCTTGTTGTATGGCCCCAGGTACAGTGTATACCCACCAGGACTTGTGAATAATCAACCTTGTTCTTTCATACTCCATGATGGTTGCTTCTAAGGATGCTATCAATACTCAAAATCAGTGACACAGAGCTAACATTTTAAAGCAACCAGAAAGAAAGAGATACCTTATGTGGAGATGTAGAGGAAAAATATATGGATGACAGCAAGTTTCTGACCAGAAATAATGCACCAGAGAAATATGGAGAACTAAAACTAAAATTTTAAGGGACAAAAACCGATTAATTTCTAATTCAGTATCCAGTGAATAGATCTTTCATAAATGGAGGTAAAATAAGTACTTTCTTGAACATATAAAAGCTAAAAATACATTTCCAGTAAATTCATACTACAAGATGTATGGAAGACATGTAGAAGGAAGTCCTGCATACAAAAAGGGAAAATGTTACTAGATTGAAATATGAAAATCTACATGCAAAAAAAATGAACACCAGAAATGGTAACTACATAAGTAAAAATACAAGATTTTTCTTATTATTAAATATCTTTAAAAGATAATTAACTGTTTAAATAAAAATAATAATGTAGTATACAGTTTATAAAGTGTATTCACATAAATGATGTGACAACAGTATAAAATCTGAGAGCAGAAATGAAAATATATTATTATACGGGTCTTATGCTATATGTAAAGTGTTGTAATATGCCTTGAAAGTAGTGTGATAAGATAATGCATATTCTAGAAACCCAAAGCAACTAAAATGACAAAACAGAGGTTAAGTAACATGACAACAAGGAAGGGAAAAATTGGAATCATTGAAATTCTGAGTTGTTCCAAAAGAAAGCAGAAAAAGAAAAAGATAGGGCAAATAGAAAACAACCAGATGTTTGACTGCAACCTAACAAATAATATATATATATATATATATATATATATATATATTTAACACATCTATATCTATGGTAGTCTAACTATGGTAGTCTAATCATTCTAATAAAAGGCAGATTGGATGGTGAGAGTAGATAAAAAAAATCAAAATGCCACTGTGTTACCTATAGCAAAGGTACTTGTTAAATTAAAGACACAAATAGATTAAAAATATAAGGATAGAAAAGAGACAGCATGTTATCAACAATAAAAAAGAAAGCAGGATTAATGATACTAATGTCAGACAAACTACCTTTCCTAGCAGAAATGTTAGTAGGAATAAATAACATTATTCATAATGGTAGATAAATTAATCAGGAGAGGTAACAAGCCTAAAGTTTAAGCACCGAATAACAGTTTCAAAATAACTGAATTACTTTATCAATAAAATTTTGCTTTACTTAAATAATTTTGAAGTTTTTACAGTCATTAACACATTTGTATTTTGCTTTTTTATTTTTAACTGGTAGACTATTTGGGGAGAGACAGTTTTAGATTTACAAGAAAAACTGAGCAAATTACAGAGTTTCTATATACTCACCCAACCTCTCCCCACTTCCTACCACCACCACACACACCCCCTTTCTTTTATTATGAAAGTGGTGCATTAGTGTGCTATGCTTGTTATTATCAATGAACAATACTGTTATGTTCATAGTAATGTTCATAGTAGGATTCACTTTGTTGTATACTGTAGGGATTTTGTAAGCATTCTCTGTTTGAATTTCTACAAATGTATCCACTAATGCAGGATTCTACTGAACAGTTTCAATATTTTAAACAAATTTCTGTGTTTTACATATTCATGTGGTCCTGCCCATCCCCAAATCCCTAGCAACCACCTTGTCTTTATTATCTCCAGAGCTTTGCCTTTTCCAAAATATCAGATAGTATGTGGTCTTTTCAGAGTAGCTTCTTTCACTTAGGAATATGTATTTAAAATTCTTCCATCTCTCTCTGATACTTGATAGCACATTCTTTTTCTTTTTTTTTCTTGTTGGCAAGCAATGTTCTATTGTATGGATGTATTCAATTTGCTTATGCATTCACCCACCTATCAAAGGCCATGATTGTCAGATCATATGATCAGAGTGTGTTTAGTTTTGTAAGAAACCACCAAAATATTTTCCAAGGTGGGAATACCATTTTGTATCTCCACCAGCAATAAATGAGAGTCCCTCTTGCTACAAGTCCTCACCATCGCCTAGTGGTGTTATAAGCGTGCATTGGTAGCTCATTGTTATTTCAATTGTGTTTTAGGAATATTTTAATATAGTATTTAATATTTGAGCTAATATTTACATTAATTTATATTTTTGATAAAAATAGTGAAATTTGAGTATTATTACTGTTCATTTTTTAAGAAATAATATACATTTTTATTGAATAAGTTTTGTTTACACTGCCTTTTGGGTGTTCCTCCCTCCTCCCCCATCTCACACCCCTGGTCTCTCCATCTCTTCTTTCACCGTCATTTATTGTTTAATTTTTTGTCCCTTGGGTTCTTCCTCTTCTTTCCTGTAGCAATGTCCTTTAGTCCAGAGTGGATGTGGTTTCCTGGGGTACAATGACCTGTGCTTAGTTTTCCAAGTGTCTTTTTGCTGCTGGCCACCAGTTTACACATGACTGTGTTCTTATAGTACCTTCTCCTTCTTTATGATTGACTGCTCCTTCTTTGTTTTGTAATTCTTATTGCTGGCGTTGGGAGTGTTTCTCCCAGTCAGAGTTTGTACAACCATTTTTTTGATCGAGATAGGCCCTGGCAGATGGTTGGTCCGGTTTGTCATGGGGCCACTGCCCATCTCTGTGGCTTTCCTCACCCCCTAAAGTGCAGGGTCCTTTGATCATGCTGAAGGCATCTCTGAACGGGAAATTCTGTTCCCATCGTTGTAGATCACAGTGGTTTTATTTCTGAAGTAGTTCGTCTCTATAATCAGTCTTATAGGCCTGTGTCCCATGGATCTGACATGTTCGTTGTTCCGGAATACTTCTTTTTTATCTCTGCATTTATCTCTGCAACTGCGTTGAGTCGCTGATTTAGTTGCTTCTGGTGAGGTTTGACTGGATTTGGAGAAGATCAGGGGAATGACCCCTACTACCCATTATCTTCCACCAGTCCTCCCTCCCCAGCCTGCACATCCGGCAGGGGGGTGAGGCTCAGGGCCCAGCAGATGGCTGAACAAGGCATGCCACCTCGTGGTACAGTGGCTTGGGTGCGCCCCCAGCGTTCCCCACCGCCTGACATGCGGCAGGGGCCTCCCACCTTGCGCTCCCCGAACCCCAAAAGGAGTGTGGCAGGCTGGGTAGCGGGGGTGAGGGGGGGGCCTCAGGGCCAGGCAGCATGGCTGAACCAGGCATGTCTATTACTGTTCATTTTTAATCGTGTAGATCATTACTGTCCATAAAATTGGATGTAAAACAATGGTACTTACAAAACAATTTAAAAATAAAACCTATAAACTCATTATAAAGCGTGATAATAAAATGTTGAAACAAAGGCAAGGAAAAACAAATTATTGGAATGGGCCATAAAATATATATTACATTTACTTTACTTGTCAAAACACTTAATGATTGTCAACAGGCAAAATTCAATAAGAATTGGTCGTTTTTGATCACTTTATTTACAAGTTCTGAAGTTTGCCACTGAGGTTACATTTGTCATGATTGGACAAAAACTATACTTTATTGAACAATTCAGCTTCATTTGTAAGTTTTAAACATTTGAGTATATGAATTGGTGCCTTGGGGCGGTCCTGATTTGAGACTGGTGAAGAGGCTGTGGCAGTGGCAGTGTGTCAGTAGGAGTGTGCACATATACAGACAGATATAAACTAGGTGTGTATCTCAGGTATTCACAGACTCCCCCCAAATCCCTGGGATTCATTTACTGTTGATCAGCAACCTTGCTCTAAACTTCCCACTATCATGCCATTCCAGTTTCCCAACCAGCTGAGATTTTCTCACCACTACTTTCAAATTCTTCCAGACTTCCAATTTTTTGGCATCTATTTATAGCTAGAATTTACTTTAATTCTATGTTTCTGTAAAATTGGTTGACCACATTATTCAGATTTCGGCATCTTTGAAAACACGTTTTTCCGAGTTAATATGGTCTACATCATTGTGTCCATTATAGAAGTACAGGCTCACCCACACTTCAGATGCTGCTTGCAGTCATTCCACAACCTGTGATTGGAAATGCTTCCCAGCACCCTCTCTGCCTCGCTGAACAGACAGCTCTCATTGTGCCACCCAGGGCTAAGCAAACCAGTCATGGCTCATTGGTTGGTACAGCCTTCTCTGAACATACCCCCAGCCTTTCAAACTCACCTACTTTCTATTGTTTATCTGCCTTTTCTTTAGGTAACCTTTTCTTCCCACCCCTGCCCGCTCATTAAGAATCTCTTCTTTTTCTGACCTCTCACTTCACCTGTTTGTGTACTCATTCTTTCCCCAGCCTTCCTTTGTGTATGCCATCAGTCATCCAATAAACTTTGCTGAGTGTTTGCAGTGCTGGGCACTCTGCCGGTCCAGAGAGCTCCTGCTCTGGCAGAAGATGGAAGAGGGAGGCGAGAATGTCTAAATGGGATCTGCTGAAAGGCTGAACTACAAGACGCTGGGGGGGCTGACAGGCAGAGTGTGGGGAGATGGGGTATGGGTACATGCTGGATGTGTATCCTGGCCCAACACTTGGCCCAAGTTTCTTCCCTTCCTCTGCCTGCTCTTTTCTCTGCAAAATCAGGCTAATGAGAGCACCAACTTCATAGGATCCATATGCGGATTATGTAAATTTACTATGTGAAAATCTGAGTGCTCAGTCAGTAGGAAAAACTCAGTAAGTGCTATTACTTACTATTACCTACTGAATGAAAACAAAGTGCAATTTTTCTAAAGTGATTTTCAGAAAACACATCTCTAAGAATACCTGACACTTTACCCTGTATTCACCAATGCCTGAAAAAGTATTGGTGCAATGAAAAAGATTAAATAGACAAACACAGACTTTTGAGTTGATTTAGGAACTGGTTATGTATGTTTCCAGTTTTTTCGATGACTTGTATCTCAATAGCCAATTTATTGTCTCTTGACCTAAAAAATTGCTTTTAAAGGTCACTAGTCCCACCTGCATTTGTTTTATCACTTTAGAGCTTATACATTTGCAAAGAAGATTGACCAATTAAAAAAAAAAAAACCTTTTTCTAGAAAGCTGTATTAATACATCCCCTTAGCAAGACAGGACATTGATAAAAGTCAGGAGGCTGATTTTTAGCATGAGTGGTAACAGAAAGTGTAGGCTTAGAGTCAGCAAGCAGGTGTGTGGCCTTTTAAATATATAATAAATTATCTAATTCCAGCAGGGAGTGTTTGGAAGCTAATAATCTGCTTACAGTATGGGGGATTTCCTGACTGAAGGGAGTGAGGAAGTTACTTATAGTTCCTGAGTTTTAGCTTCATCATCTGCATTATGGGTTAAAGTGTTAGTCAGAATTAAATAAAATAGTGTACAAGAATGTCTTCGAAAGAAGGGGAGGAAAGGAGGAATAGAGAGAGGCAAGGATGGAGGGAAGGAAGCAAGATCCTAAATAAATGTATTTATTTACAGTTCTATTTGACCTTATAAACTTATATTTAAATTTATGTATAAACATATTTAAATTTATGTATAAACATTTAGGGGGAAAAAGTGCACTTGAGTGGGTTCTTGTGGCATTGATATTATGATTTTAAGTCTGCCAACTATTTGCATTAAGTACACAGTCTTTTGGCTTCATTGAACTGCTAGCTTTCTTGTGTTATTATTTGAATGACATACTAACCCATTATATACTTTCACCTTTAGAATAGTTGAATTGTACTTCAGCACCTGACCATAAGTTATTGTGACTCAGAACACTTCAGAAAGTTGACTACAGGCAATTTATGAGCAGCGGAGTAAGAACATGGCAGATTTCCATAAATCAATTTTATTGAGAGTTGAATCACTCTTTTCTATGAAAATAATTTATAGGGCAATGTTCCATTTAGGGAAAAATGAAAATTAATAGTATTTGTCAAGAAGATGATGAATATGTTTCAACACCAGTGAGAGAGAGAAGGTTTCACAAAACTGAAAACCTTATACCAGATTATTTATCATCATAACTATTTCAGGCTCTTTGGGTAAAATGTTAGGAAGTTTGGCTGAATGAGATATCATTCTCTATGCTAGTTCTTCTCCACGTGTCTTCCCACAGCCATTTTCTGCCATCTGTCAGTTGATCTGAACCCACAGGAGGTTTCAGCAGAGAGAGGAAGTAGGATGAGGCTGGGTCAGGGTAGCTCTCTTCTCCTCACAGCCTGCAGCCAGTAGCTGTGTCTCTGACCAGCCCAGCTCCATGGGCTCCAGGCTACTTGGAGCTGTAGGGAGGGAAAGACTTCCTGCTGGTGCTTGTGGAGGCCTCAGCTTTCCTTCTTGGTTCTCTTCACCTTTAACTCACCTATGTAAATGCAATAGGTTCCATCAAAAGCCTACCTGAATAAGATTCATTTTCTGCTGGGACCTAGTTGGACATATTCTCCACTCAGTAAAGGACCCCCACAATAAACTACATCTCAACCTACCAAATATGTACCTGCTTTTTGCAGATAAGTTTCAGAGATCTTTATCAGCAGGTCCATTAAATTTTAGCTAAAGTAAACTGAAATAATATATGTGCTGGTCAGGACAAACTGTTGGAAGCTGTGGGTGGGAAAAAGAAGAACTGATGGGAAAGACTGAGATGGTCCAAAACAGAATGGTAGATCAGGACTTAGTGAATATGTGCTAAGTCATTTATTAGAAGTTCCAAGTCCCCTTAAATACCCATGGTAAAGGAATGGTTACAGTGCAGTAATAAGGAAGAAAAAAGCCAGATCCCGTGGTATGTAGCACATGGGGTAGGAGGATGGGGGAGATTCATTATCTAGCAGAAAAATACTTGTCTCTCTGATGGAACAATCTCAGGAGGTTAGGGGGTTGCCATCACAGAAAGGAGATTTGCCAGTAACCATTTCTAGTGTGCCAGAGATGACTGAGACTAAAGATGTTCCTTTATCTAATGCATAACTCTTATCTATTTTTGGCACCCCACAACAAACTACATTTTTCAGAATTCTCCTTCTGGTATGTTTCTGAGTAGGGAGCAACAGAGAGAAAGCCTTGTATGAGATGTAGAGGGAATGTTTGTAGCCCATGCACTTTGTTGCTTATCTGCTGCATGACCTTGCTGGTATGAGGCAGATATCAGCCTCTAGCTGCTTAACCTGCCCTCCTTCACCGTTTCTGACTTCTAGGCCAGGACCATACGGTCAGTTCCATTACGAAATCACCTGGTTTCAGACAGTCCTGATGAGTGTATCCACTTTACTTCCTTCTTCCTTTTTTGTTTACCTGTCCACTTCCTATCTGCCCACCCACTTCCTGTCTACCCACCAATATCCTGTCTGCCTGCTTTCTGGACTTCAAGCTCAAACATCAGCCTTACGGAAATTGCTTAACCAATAATCCAACTGTATGAGGGCAATTCCCTATCTACGTATGTGTGTGTGTATCTATCTATCTATGTATCTATGTGTGTGTGTGTACACAGATACATGCACATAGAGATACAGAAATAAAATCAGTCATTTCTTTCAGACTTTCCATCATAACACTTTAAAGTCTATGTTTAATGTGCCTTTTTTCTTGGTGCCTTATAAGACTTTTCTCTACCTCACTAATTTTCACTAGTTTAATTATAAATCACTGTGTGCATGCGTGCGTGCGTGCGTGCGTGCGTGCGTGTGTGTCTTCTTTGGATCAGAGTTAGGCAAGAAAGCACCAAAGTCATGATCCAAAAAAGAGGAAATGAATACACTTGCAAAATTAAGGTTTTGAGTTGTTGTAAAAGACCTTGCAAAGAGGATGAAAAGACAAAATATAAACTAAGAAAATGTTTTCAAGTTATCCATTTTACAAAAGCCTTGTATCTACAATATCTAAAGAACTTTCAAAACTCAGTCCAATTATTACACAGGCAAAATATTTGAACAAATATATCACCAAAAATGAAATGGGATTGGCAAATAAGTACAAGAATAGACCTTCACATCATTGGTCATTTAAGGACATACAATTTAGAACCACAATATCACCACTTGTCATGAGAACAGAAATTTAAAAGATTTTCTGAGAAGCAAGATGGCAGAAATAGCACTACCAGCAGTGCATTCCCTTGCCTTGGTAGAATAACCAAGTAGGAGTAGGGAAGCGGGAAAGAGGATATAGAAGTTCAGTCTATAGCAGCTTATTCTAAGTATCAGTAGAGACGGGTTCTTTGAGAGGAGTCTTGCAAAGTTCTTGGAGACAGGTTTTTCCCTCAGAAAATATTTCGAGAATTTGGTGAGATTAAGCATGTAAAGGACCAATAAACTGCCCAGCACACAATGACTGTTGGTTTTAGGACAACCTTGTCAACCTTGACATCTGAGTTTAAAGAGGAAAGAACCCTTGAGGTTTATTTATGTATTTGAAAGAGCACTCACAGTATGAATAAATACATGAAGAGGTAGACTTTGAGGGGGAAAATTCTACTTGAGAGTCTTGAAAACAACTTCACACGATTGTGTCTTGAAGGTGAGGTCTTTCTAATCAGAAGGAATGGCAAGAGCAAATATATAGAAGTTACAAAAAGGGCTGTGGAAGTCTTCATATCATATGGGAATGACATATACGGTCTTTCATTTCAATTCTTCCATTTCCATGGTGAACCAGGTCCCATCTCAAGCCAGATTTCTATGTTAGCCTTCCAAGGTGTATCTCTGCCTGAAGCATTTCCTGTCTCCACTACATTCATGATATGGTGCAGTCTCCTATAATGGATTATAGTCATAATCTCATTCCCCTGCTTAAAACCTTTGTCTCCACAGCTCACACTTGAGTGCTATATTAATTAAGATTAGAATCAACCAGGAATGAAAGGAAGTCCTAAAAATAATGACTGAAGCAAGATAGAAGCTAATTTCTCTGATAAAGTTGCAGAGGTAAGTATTCCAAATTTCAAATTGTTGGGAACAGACTGACCAAAGTAACTCCATTTTGTTTAAAACCTCAATTTTGAGACCAATGTCCTCTCCCTGCCCTCAGTGGAACGTACCCATCATGGCTGGATGGTCCGACAACTGGTTTCTGCCTCCCCTTATTCCTGGTTGTTCCTGACAACAGCATTGCCCACCAAATAGCTGATGGACACCAGCATTGTCCTCCAGATAGATGATGGATGTCAGCATTAAGGGAAACTCGCAGTTATGGGAATGTGGTCACTATTATGGGAACATTGGGATATGTCCTGCAGTTATGGGAACATGTCCTACACCTGCTTGCTTGCTTCACAACAGAGGGTGGTGGTGGTTTTGCCCTATAAAAGGCTGTAACAAACTGCTTGGGGTCTTTCTTGCTGACCTGGCTTGGGGACCCTGGTGCATCAGTAATAAACCTGCAGCTTTGAACTTCAGTTGGAGTCATGTGCCTTGGTGAACAGCCCATGAGTCACAACACAAATGGTGAGCCAAAGTTGGGAGCTCAGAGTCCTTCTAGCATTCTGGTCTACCATGCTTAGCTTCTGTGTCTGAACCTACCTCATGGCCTAAGTGGCTCCTCCAACTATAAGCAGTATGTCCATACACCTTCATGTGTTCAGGCTACAATAACAGAACAACCAGAGACTGGGTGGCTTCTAAACAGCAGAAATGTGTTTCTCTCAGTTCTGGAGCTGGGAGGTCCAAGATCAAGGCTCTGACAGATTTAGTATCTGTTGCAGGGCCACTTTCTAGTTCACAGGCAGCTGTCTTCCTCCTCTGACTTCCCATGTCAGAGAATCATGGGAACTCAAACGGGTTTCTTTTATAAGGGTGCTAATCCCATTTAGGAGGGCTCTGCTCCCATGACCTAGTCACCTCCCAAGGCATCATCTCCCAGAAGGAGGGTGAGAAGATTCCTTTAATATTATTCCACAGGCAGTTTCCACATATATCCATTGCTCAGACCCGAGACAAGTGATTCCTTCTAATAGCAATAAAGAGGAATTAATTCTTACTGGAAATGAGCTGAGCTAAAACTGGAGGATCTATAAGTAAAGGAAGACTGGGGAAATGACTTGGGTAGACTACAAGCAGTCCTAGTCCCTGGTACCTAACATTTCAAGGCTCTCCAAAATGTGATCTCATGTCGCCCCTAGATTATTATCACAGCCACTTAATTTGTCTATCTACCTCCTCTTTCAAATGTTTCTAAGTCATTGTCATTATTCATCATCTCAAAGCACAGGTTTAATTAAACTGCTTTCTTGCCATAATCTTTAATATTATATACAAACTGAGTCCAAACCTTTTTATCAATGTGTTAAAATCTTCCAAAATATCATATTGACACAACCTCCCTCTTTCCTACCCCTTCTTTATTCCTCAGTCACTCCCTGAACATCCCCTGAGATTCCTGTGGTGCCCCCTTTTCTCATGACTTCATTCCACAATGACCTACCTAAAAGGTTATCACTTACTCTGAAATAGGAAGCCCATTTCCAAGTCTATCCCAAATGGTATTTCCTCTATAAACTCATTATCACATCTATGAAAAATGACCTCTAAAGTTTTTCTTTATACTGCCTTCCATTATAGTAAGTTATGCAAATTTCACATTCATAACCATGATTATACTGAAATAAAATTCACGTGTGAACAAAGAATTTATAGAAGAGGAAACTTCAAGTCAACTCTCTTTGAATAAAGCACTCGTTTAAACTGGATTAAGTGCTTAATCAATAATCTAGTATTGATTACACACTTCTTTCTAAACCTATGTAAACTCATTTGGAATTGTTTTGAGTGATCTGTGTTACTATGCAAAGCTTAATATAGATTTGCTTCAAGAAGAACAACTTGTAAGAGTTATTTCCAGCTAAAAAAGAAGTGAATTTCTTAATTTTTAGCAGAAGTGTTATAACTTATCTCAGTCAAACACTTGCTCAGTCATCTAGAATGCCCCGTGCCCCGTATGTTACTTAACTCTATTTTAACCTTTCAGTTCTACTCAAAAATAAGGAAGAAAAAAAAGAAAGTTGTATTTTCGAATGCTGCTAATTTTCTTGTGACAGGAAAGGTAGAAATGAAAATAGTATTGCCACTGTGTTTCAATAGAACACCAGTCCTATTTCATATTAATCTTTTGTTCATTTTGATCAATTTTCCTCAGCTTTTTATTAAGGTAAGACAGGAAAACTATGGCAATAGAATTTGAAGTAGACAATAAACTTCCAATTAAGAATAAGTTATATAAAAATAAAGGCTACAACTATCCTTATAAAGATTCCATTTCTTGAGACATGGAATTTCATTTTAACCCTTTGCTGCTCAGTTATGTGATTTTTCCCATCTATCCCACTTCTGTGATCTCTCTGACCACTTCGAATGTCCTTGGTCCTTGTTTCTGAGCTTATGGTAACTGATTCTCTTGAACTTTTTATCACTGTATCAACTTTGTTGTTTGGAAAGTATTGGGACACAGCGCTCATGATGGCATGTCACTCCAGCTGAATCACGAGCTGTAAGAAGGTTTATAGAAGGAAATAGGTGGGTGGAATATAGAAAAACTAGACTAATAATATTACTTCCAACTTATACCTGATTTTGAATCAGTTTTCTAATACAAAGGAAATCGGTTTATCCAAGGCAGGGAGACAAGTCACTTAGAGAGCAACTCATGGAATCCTTTAATGGGAAACAAAGCGTAACAAATAAAAATACTATTGCTTGCCAATAGTAGGTTTTGAATATTACATTTTCTAGGTTATTAGCTCCTTTTCTCACTTTGAATAAATGGCTGTCATTTTGGGAGTCAAAAATAACAGGCTTAATCAGAAATGTAAGAATTAAATACATTAATGCAAGTCAGTAAATGCAAGACTATTGAGGGTGTGTCAAGGAGCTTCCTGTTCACCAAATTGGTAACTAGGGTTAAACTGTAGCATGAACCCACAGAGAAGTGCTAGGGAGACAACTTATTCAGCCACAGAATCTTCCATGTACCGACAGATGTGGCAGAGAATGCCTGAAAGTGAATGAGAGGGTCCTTGAACAAGGCAGAGCAGAATCTCAAGGTCGTGAAGGGTCCCTCTCCCATGACACAGAATTCAGTCTCCTCTATGGCTCCCAAGAGATGGACTTTGCAAGATTTGCAAAGCAATGTCTGGTATTAGATCAAGCAAAGATGCCAGAATTGTCACACTGTAGAGGAAGAGATTAAGAAGCCCAGAGAAAGAGCACAGAAGACTCTAAGTGTAAAACAGTAAAAAATTCTTGGAAGTAGGGTCGCTGGTGTCACTGAGAAGCTCAGGGGCCTCGTTGCACCTGTATTTACCTTAGTTAATAGGAGTTACTACAGAAATAGGAGCTCTCCTAGACACCAGGAAGATGGGGTCCCAGAACAGCAGAAACTACGTATGTAATATGAGATTCAGATCTCAAAAGTACTAATCCACCAGAGTGGAGAGGTTTCCTGGGGAGGAATACAAACCACTGAAGATGAGATTCCAGTGACCAGCACTTGTGACAGAGTGGTGGTGTTGGGGTTGGAAACTCCCTTCGTAAAGTCAACGTGTCAGGGAGGGGAGTGCACTTCTCTGGCCACAGATGGCAAATTTGGAGAAGGCTTCAGAGACCTTATGAGCCTCATGTGTCCAAAGCATCACTGAGTGACTCAGTTTAGAACTCATACTTGCGCTGCTCTGACATTTGTGCTATCAGTGCCACCTATTCATTTTCATTTGGGCTTGACATCAAGCACAGCTAGCTTTTTTCTTTGCCTCTTGTGTCTGTTTATCAATGTCTTTGGTGAGCAAATGGCTGCTTTTTAATTAATAACTAAAGTCACTTTCTCTCAATTGCCTCTATCTCTCAATCAGTCCAGAGCACTGTAGCATCAATACATATAACCAGGGGGCAGCGCCTTAGCATCAAGTCCACATGAGTATAGGTTTCATGAAAGACAACAACTTAGGAAAGGCGTGGATATGGCACTGACTCCAGGGATCTTTGGGGATGTCCAATAGAAAAAGTGTTCTAACGGATATCCACCTAGGCATTGTATGACATGCAGACTCAAAATAGAACAAGAGCCAACCCAGTGTTAAAATCCAGGCCAATTTCAAGCTCACCACATTCATCAGCAGAAACAGAGGGCAGATCCACGTAAGGAAGGATCCTACAACACTAAGGCAGCTTTACACAGTAGTGGTTCCCCCAGATCTTCCCCAAAGGGTCTTGTGGAGTAGCCAGGCACTGGAAACAAGGGGCTACCCATCTCTTCAACACTCTTAGATACAGAGTTTGAGTTGATGCTAATATCCAAATACTCAGTAGCTTCTTCTTTTTACTTTCTAAACTATCATTTACAAATTTGCCCCCATTCTTACTTCTTTTAATTTGAAACTATAAGTCAGTTAAACCTATTAACTGGATAGTATAACACTAATCTATTGGCTAGGCTAATATGCCAAATCTTTTATGCTCTGCAGACATTTTAAATAATATAAATAGGTTATTGCTAAACTAAACATGAAAATGATACTAGTGGCAAGCTTTACTATATCCTCTTTGTATTTAATTACAAATTATCCTCTGGTTGAATTCCCTCAGCTACTAAATGAAGAAGCTTTAATGTTTCAGGAAAACTGAGGTTGTCCCCAGAGCAAAGCACTGTACTAAATATACAATTCATGATCTTAAGATGACTTACCAGTAAGAAATTAAAGGCTTGAGGGGAGCCTGGGGGGAAGTTTAGACAAACAGTAAATCTTTTGCAAAGTCCTTCTGAAAATTATCTCTAAGTTAAAAGTGGACTCCAAACCTTTAAGTGGAATTTCTAAACTTGCTGAGTTCACAAAGTAAACGTCCCAGCCATAGCAATTCCTTGAGCTCACCGTAGACCCAAAGGTCAACAGCAAGGTCAGTCTTCAGGAGGACAGACCTGGAAAAGTCTACACAGACCCTGGAAATGAATTTAGGCCACTTGCACTTGAAATTTACGTTTCAAAATTTCATCTGTGTTATGTTTAGACCAGGGGATTGTGGGATGGTGAGTGTGGATGGATATATTCCCTTGACCTGTGGACTTCAGCAGTGGTTAATTGTTAGAATTTATGTGAGACTTAGAGGCAGATATCTAGGTGGAAGTGGGAAAATTTGAAATCACATTTGCACAGTAGTTTACCTAAAGTGAAGGAAATGTGAAAAGAAAGGTGAGGAAATGGCACCTTTGGCACTTAGCCAGGGCAATGTATGTCAATCTGTTCCACCCCCCAATTTCTATTTATCTGTAAAGTGCCACAAGCAAAACTAAGAGCTTTCAATATATTAGACTTGCTTGTGAGACATTTTCTTTTGGGGGTCGCTATACACAGCATTTTAACACAGGTCCTTTGGTGACATCTTAGCTAAAAAACATATAGGTAATAGGTGAAGGAGAAATAATATAAATGAATAAAATCACAAGCATACACATTGATTTTGAAATGTGGTTGTTTCATGAAAATGAAGGAAACCATAAGTCTTCTTATAGTTGGATAGACTATATCACTTCTCTTCTTTACACATGCCTCTTCTAAAAAATCAAGATGAAACAGCTGCCCTGTGCTCATTTAAAACAGAGAGGCATCAAACCTTCCATAGAACCGAGACAAATGTTGCAGTTACTCAAATTCAAATCAAAAGAAAACTAAGTTCAGCTCCTTTCCTACAGCTTCACCTGTGACTTGTACTCTAGATAGAGTATAATAAATCACATGTTTAAATTGGGTACTTGAAGTTGAAGCCGTGACCCTCAACATGGGTAGTGTTATTTGTTC
>PVHY01000955.1:27927-149839 GCA_004024945.1 Uropsilus gracilis
GGGGGGGGGGGGGGGGGGGCGGAGACAAAAATGGCAGGCCGGTAATAAGAAGTCCGAGTGACCAGGCTGGGCGGAAGAGTGGCTGGCGGAAGAGTAGCTGGTGTAGTCAGATGCCAGAATGGCAGGCCGGGGGTGACCAGGGGCTGCTGAGGTCAGGCTGGTGAATGTGGTCAGACAGTGCTGAAGGCAGGCCTGGAAGAAAGAAGAACCTTGGAGAAACTGAGCAGCTCAGAACACTGGAGAGAGAAGACAAAAAGAGAAGATGGAAAAGAGAGGCTGGATTTTGCAGAGTGCCTGCCTCAGGTCTGGGGGCGCAAAGAGGCACCATCTTGGACATGTGTCTTTGGGGCCTTTGGGACTAAAAATGATGACTAGGGTAAGATAACTGGCTACTTGCTGTATAAAGGGCTTTTTCTTTGATTTTCTGTTTTCCTGGTTAATTTTTCTTATTAATAAAACCCTGTTGTTAAATTGCATTTGACTGGCAACTGACATGTGTGGGTGGTAAGAATCTGAAAGAATTCTGGGCAGCAGAAGCCATATTTTAAAAGTGCTGCTTTTTATCCTTTGGTTTGTTGGTTGGCCGTTTCTGCCCCATTTGCACCCAATTTCAAAGTGATGATCAAAAGGGCAGTCCCATCCATTTCACTTCTTGTTTTTGATTCCATAGTCTAATTTGTGGTTGCTGATATTCAGGAATCTCAACTGAACTGGCTCAGCTTTGAAAACCTGTGGTATGCACACCTTTTACATAACCTGGAAAACTCCAAGACATTAATATGCACTATACTAATAATTTTATAAAGCCATGTCATAGATCTTTTTCTGACTTTAACACTCTAGGAAAAAAAAATATTTCCTCCCTTACCCATATCTTTTATACTAATGGTCAAGGATGGTTATGATTTTGAGATAACTACTCCCAACTCCTAGGAATTCTTTTACTTGGGGTATCCCTCTGCCGAATCCAGTGTGAGAACAATATTCTAATTTACAAATATTTATTGAGTGCCAGCTATAGGTAAGTCACTATGTTAAAATGATAAAGTTACGTATTTTGAAGGAATTTATGTTCAAATAGGAAATACTCATACATCATAATTTATATCATTATCCCTTTATTGTTAGTACTAACATTGTTTCCCTTCCTTCCCTATCATTGTCATGAACATTTCTTCATTCATTGATTCAAGAAATACTAATTTACTGCCTGAGCTATGCCAATTACTAATATTAATGCAGCAAGATTTCTTATTACTGCAACTACAACTGTAACACGTACATAGGGCTTCAAGGTTCTTTTGTTAAATTTTTCCTATGAGAAATTTTGTTCAAAACTTTCACCAGCTTATGACTCAATGTTAATGCTTGAAAAAGAAGAAGCACCAGATAAATCAATCTCAAATGAGTTATAGAACATTTACCTATGGAAATCATATCTGCATTGTCCACACATATGTGTCCCAGAAGAGATTACTAAAAAAGGTATAGAACATTGAATCTTTTTGAAGTAAAGTCCAATGGGGGCAAAAACCCTCCCCAAATGGAGGTTCTAGATATAAAAAATCCATGACTAGGAAACAAAAGCTGAAGCTAAAGATATTCTTAACCACAGAAAAAGTGTCTAGCAGCCTTTTTAAAAATTCCTTCAATTTCACATCACCACTTAATGCAACTAAATTTAAAACCCCAAAGTAAAATTTTTCTCCTAAATTGAGAAAGTTCTGTAGCCTTTAAAAATATAGGAGAGACACATGTGGTGGCACGCGCCTGGCAAGCGCTGGGAAGCAAGAGGCCTGGGATCACTTGAGTTCGCAAGTTCGAGACTACCCAGGACAACACAGCAAGACCTATTCTCAAAAAAGCAGCTGGACACTGAGGTCTGCACCTGTAATCCCAGCTACCTGAGAGGCTGAAGCTGGGGTCGCTTGAGTACTCAGTACCCCAGGCAGCTTGAGTCCACGGTACCCCTGGCAACAAAGCGAGACCTAGTCTATAAATAAATAAATAAATAAATAAATAAATAAATAAATAAATAAATAAATAAATAAATAAATAAACCATATAGGAAACCAAGGTCATCATGGTCACATCTTCAAGGTACTTTTCCTGCTTACTGTGGCTGAAAAAGCAAGGTATCTTTTTTTTTATTTTGAGGTAACTATAAAATGTTCCCAAACATTGGTCTGTTGGTGTTAAATACTGTTTTAGCGACCCCTAGTGTGAAACATGGTGTCAACACCTGTGCATAATGAAAATCCTTTTAATATTTTTAAAGGATTTTAAACTTGCATGGAGGAGGTGGAGGAAGGGAAACTTGCTTACAAACAAAAATAACTAAAATAAAATTTCATATTTCATAAAAAAATGTGACTTTAGTTCAATTTGAAGTTCTTTTTTCCTCCAATAATAGCATCTAAACAACACCCAGCAATTCAGAATGTGATTGCTTTAAAAGAAGCAATTAAAGTAAATAGACGTCATCTGGGTAGACTCTAATCCAATGACTGGTGTCCTTATAAGGACAGGAGGTTAACATACACACTCACACAGAGAAAGGCAAAACCATGTGAAGCTGTAGAGAGAGAAGATAATCATTGGCAAGTCAAGGGGAAAGACCACAGAATGAAACCAAGCCTGCCATCACCTTGATCTTGTACTTCAGCCCCCAGAACTGTGAAGAAATAAACCTCTTGTTTAAACCACCAAGATTGTAATCATTTGTTTCGGCAGCCTTGATAAATCAATCCACCATGACTCTTATTACATGTATTTTTCACCTAGTTCCAAAGATTTTTGACTTTTGAGGAATTCTCTCATATCCTCAGAATCATTCTTAGTGTTATAAGATTAATTTTCATTGCTTTGCTTGGCCAATTATAATTTTCATGTAAAGTTTACTGATAATTCTAAATTCATATGGAAGAGTAAAGGACTAAAAACAGCTAAGATTTTTTTTATGAAAAAAGAAAACAGTATAGGTTTGACTGTCAGTTATCCAGATTTACAATGGAGCCACAAAAATTAAAATCCTATATTACTGATGCAGGTACAGATAGACATTAATAGAATAGGAAGCCCAGAAACAGATCTATTAGTATACAAAAGAAATAATAAAGATGATTAGGGAAAGAATGTACACTAATAATGGGTTATCACTAGGAATTAGTTAACCAGACAGGAAAATATTTAAAAAGTAGACCCCTAAAGAAAAAGAAGAAAATAACAAAAAAAAAATTCCACATGGCATAAAATTCTAAATATGAAATAATAAAATCAAGAAAAAGAAATTGAAGTAAACTATTTTTATATCCCCAGGGTACAAAAGATATTTGATGATTTCATTTTTAAACCAAATACAGAAGTCATAAACTAGAAAGATTAATACATTTGACTACTTCAATCATTTGTTGTACAACAAATGATACCATAAAGGGTAAAGATTAGCCACAGACTGGGGGTTGGGGGGTGGGGGATGCTCTCATTACTTCATTACATATAATTAGAGACAGTCTAGTTAAAAGAATGTTGAGCCAGTAGCATGAGAGCTGCCCCATGTTCCATTTTAAAAAGGGGATTGAATTGAGGGTTGAGTAAGGCTGAGTTCCTCAACTACCTGTTTAAACTTGTAGACTAACTTACACATTGACAGACCCTATCCAAACATTATATCCAAAGAATACGGCCTACCAGACTGACCAAAGGCACCATGCTAGACAAAAAAAATATATATATCCTGACTAATGACTATCTCACAATTTCCTGGAGGGGAGAAGGCGGAGAGTCTATATGCAAAGTTGAAATGTAACCCATGTGTGCATGCCTGGGCATCACCCCACCCAGAACAAACTATGATGCAGCTCTCCTCTGGCCCCTTTGTGAACCTACTCTTAAACGCCCCTCCCCTAATACCCCTGTGCACTGATGAGGTTCAGGTCTCCTTTCCAGCAATGGTTCCTTCACGCATGATCCTCTGACAAAGCCTTGCCTGGTTCACCTGAAACTCTGAAATGCTTTTCCCTTGGGGGTCTCACATTCCTGACAGTCTATAACTGGCAAAGCTAGTACCTGACTATATAAGGATCTCATGCAATATTTGTAGGAGAAAGACAAGAAACCCATAAGGAAATGGGCAAAGAGTATGAACACGTAACTCACAGCAGAAATATAATTGGCCAGTAAACACTTAAAAATCATGTTCAATCTCCCTGGTAAGCATGATGTACGATGACGAGGTGAAAGCATGATAAAGCATGCCGAAGCCCAGTAACCTAAGACGAACAGCCCAGGGGTCTGATGAACAACTACCTAGAAAAACAACCCATGACATACTGACTCAGTTTACTGGTATGCAGCCCAGTTTCTCCTTGAATCTTCCTCATTCTATCTTCCGTGACAGTCAGACCATATACTACCACCAATGACAGCCCACCCGGATCACCAGTACATGTAAAGTGTATGTAAACCCCTAACTCCCTGCTACCGGACTCAGCTTTTGGATATGAATCCACTGAGTCAGTACCGGTATTAATAACCTGCTTCTTGCCAGCCTTGTTCCCTATGTCCTTGTGCTCTGATTGTAGGCCAGCTGCCCGCAGGTATGGTTATCCTTTCCCTGATTGCCTTTCAAGAGGAGATATGCAAATTAAACGCACAATGAAATTCCATTCCTGCCCATCAAATGTTAAATTTTTTTTTTCAATATCCATGGCACTAAAGTTTAGGGACGATATGGGGTCAAAATGAATAGTAATTCTGATGGTGGGAGAGCCAATTTGTAAAGCAATTTAGCTAATCCTGCAAATATGTCTCAATTACTTCGTTCTCATATGCCTCAAAAAAATCCCTTTGCATTTGTAAAATATATACAAGAGCATTCATTGCAGCATTATTTATACTAGCAAAAACGTGAAATCAAATGTCCATTATTGAGTGGACATGATTCCTAGATTTATTCATCTAAATAACTGCAATTTTGTACCAGAATAAAACTCTGCAAAGTTAGCATTCTCCCAGTAAAAAGCTCCACCTGTTTGACTGTAACTTGTTTATCCAGTTATCAAATTTGCTTTAGGATCATCGAATGTTTGAGAATGCAATCTACTGCTGGACCACGGAGGTTACCAAACCCGCATGAGATCAAATATTGCATGAGATCGTTATATAGCAAAAGCAAACATTTTTATATATTAAAAAAAAAGCAAACTACTTTTTTCTCAAATATTTTGTATTCCCGGAAGTTCTTAAGTCTCCCCCTACCCCGCCCCCCAAAAAGAAAGGACAAAGCAGTATTGTCGAAGAGATACACAAAATGCAAAGAGGAAGAATTTACATCTGTCTGGCGTAGCCAAAGCCAATTTCAAGGAGATGCTTTTGAGCTGACTTAAAGAGAGAAGTGTTTGCCAAGGGAACAAAAGCAAAGCATTCCACGTAAAGGGAACAGCTTGTACAAAAAAAAAAAAAGCCTGGAAACTCGATCATTCGGGGTCTGTGAGAAACAGGGTGAGCGAGAAGCACAGGGTGAGCGGTCGGGTGGGGTGAGGCTCGGAGAGAGGAAATCAAAATGCGTTCAAGACCGGAGAGGCGCTGGATGTGGGAACGTGCTGAAAATGGTGCTGTACTTTGGTCACCAGGCAGGAAACGCCAGCCCTGCCAGCGTGAAATGACTTTATCGCCACCCAACTAGTAGGAGGAACAGCTGGGACCGCAACCCGCACTCCTGACTTCGGGGTGATCTACTTCTGGTTGCGAAGGGGCTACGGGGCCTCGGTTATCTCCAGAAGTGGAGTTATGCCAAAAGTTCAAGTTCACATTTGGCTTGTAGCTCTTCCTATGAGCCCCCCATCCCTCTCAACCCCCTAACACCCGAGGAGGCTCCCCGCTTCCCACTTGTCGTCCGGGTCCAGGCCACCATAGGGGTCTCACCTGCGACCAGAAATCGCAGAAGCCCTCGCGCGCGAAACCTGGCCGACCACAAGTCCCAGCATGCAACGCTTTGGGGAAGGCGGGGCTGTTTAGAGGCGCAGACTACTGGGGCGTCGCTTAGGCACCGCCAATCCCGCGACGGAGCACACTTCCGCTTCCGCCTCTGAACGCTAGGACCCGTAATCCGCGCGACTTCGTCGCTGTGACGTCATTCGCTTGCGCCAGCACGGATCCCGAGGTGGTGTGCCGCGCCTGTTCTCCGGCGTGTGACTCCGGTAACTTCGCCTGCGGCCTCTGACCTGAGTGCTAGGGAGAAAGAGGCGAGATGACTGACCGCTACACGATCCACAGCCAGCTAGAGCACCTGCAGTCCAAGTACATCGGCACCGGCCACGCGGACACCACCAAATGGGAGTGGCTAGTGAACCAGCACCGCGACTCCTACTGCTCCTACATGGGCCACTTCGACCTTCTCAACTACTTCGCCATTGCGGAGAATGAGAGCAAAGCGCGAGTCCGCTTCAACTTGATGGAGAAGATGCTGCAGCCTTGCGGACCTCCAGCCGACAAGCCCGAAGAGAACTGAGTCCGCCACCTGTCACCCATCTGCGAGGCCGTTTCTGCCTGCGTTCCTCATGTTCGCGGTCTTTGCCGCCTGTTTCTGCCCGCAATGGACCGATTCTCCTTTCTTTATACAGAAATTCTTGACCTGGGACATCCCACCTGACTTACCTTCCAGTGACCCCATCAGAACACAGCGTTGGGAAATCCGTCGGGACCCCTGAGAAATGGGGCCCTGCAGAGATCCTGAACCCAGCAAGCGTTCGGGAAGACGTTAGTGATCGGGGTTTAGAAGCTGGTTTTTTGACTCGTCGGTTGTTATTGTTGCCTCTTACATAAAGCTTAGAACATTTCAGATTCTTGGTGTGGACTGCTTGTGTTCGGTGGGATCCAGTGAGGGCTGTAGGGACAGTCATTTCGTGGGGGTCCGAGGGAGGGGAGGGCACTCCGAGCGAGCGTTCACTTACTGGAAACCTAAGTCGTTTCTGCACAGTCTACAATTATTATCCTACCCCGACTTCTCCCCACAACCTTTTTCCAGGTCCGTTAATCCCTTCAGTATTGAGGTATGTGATCCTTGTGTCTCACCTTCGCCCCCTCTCATTCATCAAATAAGCTCATTGCTCCCTCATCTCTCTAAATTGCGTCCTCTTTCTCTTGGAACTACCATGTCTTGAGCACTGACAGATTGGCAAAGTAGTTCATTCATTCCAACATTCAGCAAATTTCTGCTGAGCTCCACATAGAGACATTTTTACAGGCATTTGAGACTTAGAACTGCCGTTGGAGAGGATGGCTTGAACCACAGACAAAGTGTTAGAAGATGTTTTGGGTGTTGGGAGTAGTGGTGGTGTCATAGTATTAAATGGGATACTCTTAATTGACATTTGACCATAGACTTTAGTAAGGTGGATTGTCACATAGAAAAGGAAGCCAGTGAACGGCCAGTGCTGTAGTACTAATATGCTGTAATTTTGTCTAGCAGGAGCAACAGCAAAGAGGCAAGTTTGAATGGGGGATTGGGCTGGGGAGATGAGGGACAGGTATAGGCAGATAAAGAGTAGGCTGATATAAGGACTCAGGGCTTTTCCCCTGAGGGAGATGGAAGCCATCAGGAGGTTATTGTGACAGGATCTGTCGCTTTAGACTAGTGGCTCACAAACATACAGGCTTTGGGCTCTTACTACATTTTTAAAAGACCCACAGAACCTTTGTTTATGAGGGTTTTTACTGTTGATATTCTCTACATTAGAAATTTATACAAATTATAATACTTGGTTCCTTCAAATGTCAAGAAAACCATGATAGGTTAGGAGAAACATTTCTTATAAAAAGCATTTATTTCCAAAACAGTTTAGTGAAAAGAATGACTTGCAAACTTTTTGCAAATACCTTAGTAGATGAAAGTTGGGCTCTCTTATCTTCTGTATTCTAAAACTTACTGGGATGTGAAGTTTGTGTAGAAGTATTAAAAAAAAATCCATTAAAATACGTATTTATTATGTATAAATGTAAGGGGAAGAATATTTTAATAATATTTTTTCAGATATTCTTTAATACTCTAACAAAACCCAGTTAGTGGTAACTTAAGTTACCATATGAATTTTGAAACTAAATTAATGAACTTTTCTTTCTCTGTTTCATTAAAATTCATCTATCTTGAACTTTGGATTATTTACCTATACTTGATTTTGTAACATTATTCATTGGTCGTTTAAAAAGTTTTGCTCAGCTATACAGGTCTTCCAAATATTGACACATTCCATAATATACATCAAACAGCCATGTTTGTGAATACCACCATTTTTTTAGAAACATTTGATAGTAATGAGACTGAAAAACCACAATTTTAAACTACAGCTTAGTAACTTGAATTTTATCAGTTAGAAAATGTCTGCTCTTTTCTTTGAAACAACACGACCATCTTTTTTCATTTTCAAGAGAATGTCAACCAAATACCCAAATCTGAATAACTAGTTTGTCATTCATTCAGGTAAAATTGTGCCCTGTGCAGGGAAAAAAGCCATTCAGTTTGCAACTCAATATTTTTCCTTGAGAAAACCATTACTTTTGTGCAACAAATGATTTATGCATACTACTAATTTTGTCAACACATTTTTTTAATGTGCTTTTAGGACTCAGATTTTATAAAGTACATTTTCCCCCTTTATCAAGCACATTCTTAAATGAAACAGTTCATTTTTTGGTTTAGCTTGTTTTTACTGATAACACATGTCAGTGAAGAATTCCATGCCAACTAGTAGTTTGGTGCCACTACCTTGACTCATGATGCTAAGTGCTGGTAGTTTTACTCACAATTGCTTTATCTGTATAAAGTTCTATGTGGTGAAAATGGCAAATAAAATCTTAGCGCTATTATGAAAATAGCTTTGAGCTCAGATTCCTGAAAATCCTGAATACTTTTCCCATCCTCTTACTTGGGAGGAAAAAAAAACTGAATAGATTAAACTGCTCATATAGGCTGAGTATTTGATTACTAGATTATATTTCTATATTATATATAGTTTTATATTAATTATATTACTACTGTAGTGTCTTTGGTAGACATTTTCTTAAGAAAAATGAAATAGACCAGCAGTGCAAGGAAAACAACAACTGCTGTTTCTGAGGATCCTCACTTTTGAGAATAGACTGAAGTAATAAAAACATATATAATTGTCAGCAATTTAAATGAAAGTATCAACACCAATTTTTTTTTTCTTCCTCCCCTTTGTGAGGATCAAGTTCCCATCCATACAAAAAGTGATAAAGGCATACAAAAGTGGCATGGAGAATTGAGTTCATGCCCCTAACTGGAAGCTGTAGCAAAGCAAGAGAGATGGGAACCAGTCCTGGAGATAGAGAGTAAGGGACCAGATGTATAATATAGGGTAGCTTATGGAAAAAATCAGATGAGTGATGTGGACAGTGGAAGCTGCAACAATTTATTAAGTGACTTAGAGAAAGACCTCCATGAGTTTATAATGGTCAGAATTTGTATTGCTAGGTTTCATAAGGCTAAGGATTTTTGTGTGTTTAATTATCTGAAGTATCTAGATTCAGGTACATCACAAATGTTAAGTAAATGGTCTAAGCTATTTAATATTCATAGCATTTTTTAACTGCCCTAGTGGGTAAACCAAAAAAAGAGAATTACTTGAAAATGTGCTTCCTTCAACAGAAATAATTACATATGAATAGCTTGTATAGTGTCCTTGTGTTTTATGTGATCTTTGGGAGATGTCATCATTTTTTTTTTTTTTTTTTTTTTTGAGACTAGGTCTCACTATTTTTGCCCATGGAACCACAGGCTCACGTTGCCTGGGGTACCATGGACTCAAGCAACCCCCAAACTCAGCTTCCCAGGTAGCTGGGATTACAGACGTGTGCCACCACACTCAGCTGTTTTTTAGGACTAGGTCTCACTGTTTATGCCCCAAGCAGGACTCAAACCGCAATCCCTAGCCCCAGCTGCTTCATAGGCTGAAGCTTAAAGGCACGAGTCACCGTGCCCAGCTGGGAGGTGTCATCTTTAACAGAAGAAACAGGTTCAGAAAAGTAATTTGCCCAACACAGTTGCTATGCATGCAGTTATCCTGAACCAGAATTTAAACCAGATCCAAAGTATGAAATCTTAAATACACTGCTGCAAAAGCAGGTTGGGTATATAAGTGTGATATTAGGATAATTTGAAACCAGTTTTTGTCTTAGATAAAAATAAAAATATTAAAAGCTTAATAGGTTACACTGAAGGGATATCAGGCCAATATGAACATTTTTATAAAATTTTAATTTAAAAAATGTAACTTGAAATATATTGAATAAAGATCATTTTAATGGGAAGAACAGTTCTTTTTGTGTGGGGAAAAATTCCATTCAAGGACCTGAAAGTAAACAAAGTACAGTTCAAATAAACTTGTTAAACTGTCACTCTTTTTTTGTTCTGGTATAAAATAATATTTGTATCAAACACAGGAGGGCAGCAAATGATACTCTATTAGAAATTACTTCTGGAATCAGCTCTCAATTATATACTCCTGCTAAATTGGGAGGAAAATCAACTGTCTATTTACAGTGATATTGTAAATAGAAAATCATTCTGTAAAGTATATAGTGATTAGCATGTTTTTCATTTGACAAACATACCATGATTATTACAGATCACTATATTTATACTATATTATGGGACAAGATCTGGACCCTGCCCTTAAAAGCATTCTAATTGGAAAATAAAAACAGTAGTGCAGAAATAACCCATTTCTAGTAGCAAGTGGTAAGTGCTAAAGAGAGAAAAACGGTTATAGGAGTTTATATGAAGAAATTTTTACAAAATATATGTGAGGGAGAATATGAAGACTTCTACTGAGAAAGAGATTTTTGAGCAGAACTTTGAGTGATAAGGATTTGTACATATTCAGATAAGGGTGAGGCATTAATGACCTCCAAGCATATTACCAGCTATTCTCCCAAGTTTAGAGAAATTCAGATCACTCATACTGTTGCGTGTGGAGTGAAGAAGAAATGAGATGGAAGAGATTGATAGTGATTTGTGAGGCTAGCTTACAAAACAGGAATTTTGGGAAACATGTTTAGGTTTAATTTTAATGAAGTTGTGAAGCCCTTTATATACTTTAGCAAGGAAATGTTATAATGATGTAATGAGGAAGTAGTAAAGCCTATGTGATATATAGTAGGGAGGATGCAGGGATGTGTAATAATAGTAAATTTTATTTGTGGGGGCAACAATTGTTACTAATAAGTTATATGTTTTTTGGGATATTTTAAAGAGATTAGGAAGTTGGGTTACAGGTGAGAGACATGCTGTTGCCTACTTTTCAGTGTGCTAGAGGGCCTAGAGAGATAGGAGGGTGGTTTTTTTTTATTATTTAAAGCTCCATTTTTTAACCTGCTCCCACATTCCACAATTACCATTAAATCAACTGCATTGCACCGGTAAGAATGAACCATATATATATATGTATATATAAAAGATATATATGTATATATAAAAGATATATATGCATATATATATCAGATAGATATATATCAGATATATATCATATATATAAGACAACAAGTGCTGGTGTCTGTGGAGAAAAAGGAACACACTTAAACTGCTGGTTGCAATGCAAAGTGGTTCAGTCCCTATGGAAAGATCTTTGGAGAACCCTCAAGTTACTAAAAATGGAACTATCATTTGATCTGGCAATTCCACTTCTGAGAATCTATACAAAGAACATCAAAACAGTAATTCAAAAGGACACCTGTACTCAGATATACTAACAGGAGTCAGACTATGGACACAATCCAAATGCCCCAAAGCAGATGAATGGATCTGAAAGTGGAATATGTACACTTTATGTGAGGTATATATGTACACCATAGAATATTATTCCACAACCTAAAAAGATAAATTTGATGTGTTTGTGATAGCATGAATGGAGTTAGAAGGAATCGTGCTAGCAGAATTAAGCAAAAAACAAAAAGAAAGAAAGAAATACTGGGCTATCTCACCTATAGGTGGGATATGGGGATAACAAACAAAAAGACAAGAAAATGTTAAACAGAACTAAAGCATAACACAAAAGAGGGGGATGTCAGGAGAGGGATGGGCATCAGAGATCAGGGTGACAGTTCACAGGTGACAGGGTGGTGGGAGAACCTCGAGGTATACAGCAATGTAATATATATATTATATACACATATATGTAATCAATAAAAAGGTAAGAAAAAAACATGAAAGACTGAAAGAAAACATAAGAACAGTTGAATTACTTCCACTAACATCTATTGTTTATAAAGTACTCCAATTTGCCTTATGCTTTTTCCTTAAGGCTGGAAAAGCAAGTTAATGTCTAAATCCTGTTATAATAACGGCATAACAGTACACTGTTAACTAAGTGGTTTTCATGCACCAAAATTTATCTCAACCTTCACAGCCACCCTGTGAGGGTATTATCCCATTCCACCACGTAAACAGACATAAGAATACTTATGTTTTTTGTTTAATAGCAGTAAATGGTGGCACCGGCACTTTTTGACACTTGGGTCTGATTTTAGCATCTCATCTCTTCATCAGGTAGGTCAAGGTTTCCAAAAGTATACATAACAGTTTCATGCTTCAAATTATTTTTTTAAGTTCTGCATTAAGACATTTTGCCTAACTCATTGCCTCCTAAACATATTCGATGTTGGACTGCCTTTTCTCAAGAAATACCAAGATAATTTTGAGAATTATCTTTTCGGAGGGTGAGGAGGATACTGCTTTTGGCAATGAAAGAAATTTGAATTGAGAAATGATATATGTGAGCTGAGCTTGAGGAAAATGAGTCTGGTGGCTGTGTGTAAGTAGAATTCAAAACCAAAAGTAACTTTCCTTTCCTCCTTAGATTGCAATTCCCTCAGCTGAAAATGAACACCTTTGTGAGTGAAGAGTTCTTTATACTCTGATTCTTTTCATCTATCTGAGACTAGCAACTTACAGATATTAGATATTAGTATTAGATGTTGGAAAGAAAAGAGACTTCATTATATAGTACAAATTAGTTATGAAGCTATAGCTAAGGTTCATTCTTTTCCAAGACAAAGACATGAAAAAAAGATATTATTGAGGAATTTGGATATTTTCAATGACTATTTTCACTAGTGTCTGGGAAATGTATACTGACAAAGGATCAGCAAAGAATGATTTTCAGCCACTAATTGGTCTGCTTCAGAGAGATGGCAATTTATTCTTAATATAACTGGCTTTTTATCTAGCATCCTAAATTCCTTCCATCTCTTCACATCATTTTCCTTACCTGCAATACACACAGGATGCTTAGCTCCCCAGTCACTTAGCATAGAAATAGTGAAAACTGGAAACAGTTGAGGGGTGCTAGTAGGAAATCCAGATGTGGAAGAATCCATCTTCTCTCATAGGGCACACCGGTCTGGTCCAAATGGCCCTTTGAAGCACTATCTCTCTGATCTGTGTTACCTCGGAATCCTTCCTTTTCTCCAGCTCTCTCATTTCCTATCCACTGTCCTCAGCTGTTATTTTTTCCTGTCTGCCCCCCAGCCTTGCCTCTTATCTTCATATCCTCTTGCTTTAATGAAATTTATTCTTGCGTACACCTGTCTTCACACAAAAGCAGTGATCTTCAAAATAAATATCTCCATACCATTAAAAATGGGGGTAGAAAAAATAAAAATGGGGGTAGTGAAGTTCTCTACGTAATTTTAAAGGTTATGTACAGCACAAAGTTAGGATACTCACTTTCTCAACTTCCCTTGGAGAAGAGAAATCTCTTCTCCAAGCCCTCAACTAACAGACCAGTTCCATAGTCTCTGTTCTGATCCATCTCTGCCTATTTCACAGTTCCACTATTTTGATATGAGGATTAAGAGATATGTATTGCAAGAAAATTTTATGATTAAAAAATAAGAACAGTACAAAGAATAACATGCCATGAAGATCTCTTCTTCCCCAAATCAGTAACTGTATTTTGCCAAAGTACAAACTTTCCTTTTCCAGTTTTTAGTCATTTTGGAAATAATGTGTCCTTCTAAAACCTGAAAGGAAACCTTACAGGTAAAACTACTATTTCTTTTGTTCACTTCTAGTCAATTCCTTTCCTCATGTCCATTCCACTTATTAGTATTCTTCCAGTTTGCCCATTGGCCCAAATATACCTATCTAGCTATCTATGTACCTAAAGTGTTTGTGTTTTTAACAGTATACAAATGAAACTGGTGATTTCCCCTCAAAAAGCTTAATATGTTATTCATGTGTTGGTTTGCACTTGGATTGTTTACACCTTTTGACTATTCTGAATAGTGCTTTGTCAATACTGGTATAAAAATATCTGCTTGAATCCTTGCTTTCAGTTTCTTTGGGGATATAGGTAAGAATGAAATTGCAGAGCATCTGAATTATATGTTTATAATTACATGTTTAGCTTTTGGGGGAATCAGTTGTACACTTAAAACTGTTAAAAATGATAATTTTTGTGTTATTTGTAGTTTGCTGCAACTTAAAAAACTAATGATTTAATATATCAAAGTCAATGAATTACATGCTTTGAGTGAATCATGATATATAAATTATGTGCCAATAAATTTGTGTGTGCATATATAATAGGGTTCTTCCACACATTATATTTCTGAGATATATCCCAATTGAGAGTTATAGATATGTCATACACTCCTTTTTGATACTACATTATGGGAATAAACAACTTATATATCCATTCCCTAGTTACAGGCACTTAATTGTTTTTAGTGTTTATTTCCAACAGCGCTGCAATGAACATCCTTGTACATACCTCTTCTCATGTGGGCAAGGTGTGAACTCAGGGCACAGGTGTGTATCATGTACTTTAAAAGGTGTAAAACACTATATAAATGTAGGGTTCTTTCATCACCTTTACTCATAATTATTCATTTCACCAATGTCTATTAACAAGACAAACAGGGTCACAGCCTTTGTGCATCTTACAGTCCCTGGGGAAGAAAACAAGTAATCAAGATATCAGAGACGGAGGTGACAGACTCTGGAGCACTTTAGCCTCAAAAAGGCAACTTCTTCTGCTCAAGTTTTCATCTCCACCTATTTCTCATTCTACCTTCCCACCACCTATCCCCTTTGTCCCCACTGTTTCCATTTTTTTGCCTACTGTTTTCATTTTAATCTAGCCTTTTAATTACCCCAAGATCTTTTTCCAGAGTCTTTTTTAGTTCCACTATCCCATCTTGCAAAAAAAAAAAAAAGTATGAACCTTTGTGAAATAAGCCAGAGAAAGACAAACACGCTATCATTTTGTTCATATGTGGTACACAGAGAAAGAAAATAAAGAGATAAATTGAATAAAGATAAACTCCTAGTCTATATGACCAACTACTGGTTAGCAGAAAGGGAAGGAAGAGGTGGAAAACTGGAACAAACATATGGTGAAGGAAAGAATTGGACCTTTAGTGATGAACTCAGTGCAGTCTATGCATATGTTGGTTTTCAATCATGCACACCTGGGAATTATATGTTGTAATATATAATGCAATGCTATTTAGTAAAAGGAGTCTCTAACATCAATAAAAAGCAAGACATTTTTTAACAGTGTAAACTTTAGAACTTTTTTGAAAAATGAGTTTAATAGAGCAAAGTGTATATTTTCTTGACAAACATATGCAAGAAATTTGCACCTGTCTTCTTCCCATGTCTTCCTACTAGGTTAAATCAAACTTTGCACAATGGTATATTATAGAGCAGTACTTTAGCAGACATTGTCCAGTAATTTGCACTGAGTACACTAGAACTCTAAAAACATTCACTGACCAAAAATACTAGCAGATTGTCACCATGTATGGTCAGTAAACCATGTAAAGTTCAACCCATGGTCTGAAGAAATAGTTATATGTTTATCAAAGAAAGCATGATCCATCAAAAAATCTCTAGTTTCTAGAATCATGGGCTCTCAAGAACTTTATTGAATGATGAATAAGTGAATAAATGCACAACTTAACAGCACACAAGAAGCAATGGTAATTAGTTAAAGTTGAGATAGGCATAGAAAGTGCTAAATTTATATTGATTATAGATCTTTGCAACTTTATTCTCAAAATACAACACTGATGTTTTGTGATGTGTTAAAAACCTCATCTGAGAGATTTCAATCCTAACATGTCTAATAAGTACAATAGGGGTTATTTTTTTTTACTCTTTTTTTTTAAGATTATAAATTTTATTCTGGTTGACAATTGAGGCCATAGACACGTGCATAAAAAATTCCATAAAAGGAATCAGTATGTGGGGGGGGTGAGGGGGTGGTGGAGATGGGAAGGAGTGGTCAGGGAGGGCAGGTGGTGGGTATATCCCCAGGGAATACAAAGATGTGTAACACATATATAAGCAAATAAAGAAAACAAAAAGAATCAGTACAATTTCTACACTGGAGAAAATCAGCTCTCCTGCCTGCCTGGCACTATGCAGATGGCTCTCTTTTTCTTTCTCCATTCCCTAATAACCCTGTCCTTTTTTTTTTTCTTTTTTTAATTTAATTTAATTTTTTTGAAATTTGCATATATGTGTATATTTATATTTATATTACATTACTGCATTACTGTGCACCCCGGGGCTTTCCCACTTCACTGTACCCCGGGGCTTTGCCACTTCACTAACCCTGTTAACCATCCTGATCTTTTGTGCTCTTCACATCCCCTGCCTTCCCCCTCCTCGGCTCTTGCTCCATTGTTCAGTCCCATTGGTTGTTTTCTTTCTTTCTTATTCATTTGTTTGTTTTTTCCTATAGCCAATGTGATGGCTATTATTTTTAGTCTTAATGTCTTTCCCAGAATGCACAATTTTCCTATCAATTGACAAGAATAAACAATGTATAAAATGTCCAAATAACTTGGCAACTCACAAAAACAAAATCCACAGGCTAAATCTCAATACATTTTTGGTTAAATAAGAAAATGTACAATATCTGTCTATATAGGACTGTTTTATATGGGTACATAATATGGATCAACTTGGTTTCTTAAGGAAAGAATATTTTGCTAAAAACAAAATATCTCACATATATAGTAGAAAATAATTATCAATTTATGAAAAATGAAATCTGAGATAGAATAGATCTCAGAATCCACTTTGGTGATGATGAATAATGTGCTACCAAGTACTAAATATAGTTTTCCAGTTAATTTAAAGAGACCTGTAATTATTAGACTGTGAATTGTGAAAGGTCAGTATATTTACACTCATGAGCTCGAAGGTTGATTTGACATTCACTTTGCTTTTATTTCTTTGATATTTTCTCTGGCTTTTGTTCTATCTCCCTTCCCATTTAGCTCCTCTTGATCCTTGCTGTTCTGTAAAAAGAAACTCAACAGATAATGAGTGTAATGAAACCCATACATCTTTAACCTTTTCTCTCAGTCCTAGAATTTCTTTAGAATTCACATATTAAGACATGCAGTGTTAATTAAACTTCACACACTCTGAAATGTGTGTCATAGAGATAATTTTTTTAAGGTAATAAGTGGGATATTTGCATGAAGAAATCCATAGTTTGAGCTCACACATTAATCTTGATAAAATAAGCATTATTGATGGAAAATTGAATGTTTAATTATATACTTTTATGGGTCAGCATGGAAGAAGATTGTAGGGATTATTCATTTGTATTAGGAGAACCTGAAGTTTAATTAATTAATTAATTAATTAATTTTCAGTGGGATATTCAGGCTTCTGTATTCATGTTCATCTCTGAATGAAAAATTAAGGGTGATGAATTTATTTAATGGAAATATTATTTTTATAATAAGACCATAGGTGTGGGTTTATGTAAGCCCATAACTTTGTAATTTTATAATGAGATACAAAGTACAACCCAACCCAGGCCAGGACTCTTGGAAGTATTTCTAATGGGAAGGCAGATGAAACTTCTGGCTCTTGTTTTTGGAGAGTCATACAAAGGGCATGTCTTCCTGGTGGCATCATGTGCACTGGGAAAGGTCATGGTTGTCATGTCATAAGCACTTTTATAAAATCAAGATTTGGAGCTAGTCATTACAGCTTTTGTGTTATGCAAAGTTTTTTGTTTTTTTTTTTAAGTTTTTAGGATACATATATTTCTCTGTATGTGTGCATGGATAGAGATATACAGTTGTCATCACACAGAAAGTTTCTTTGTTATTTCAAACTGTAAAATTGCCTCCTGCTTTTTTGAAAGTTTTATTTCAATGCATTTGACTTACTCTTTCTCTATAAATGAAGTTGTTTGTACATCTAGGTGGTTTTTAAGGACTTTACATTCCCATTCTTTCTAATGTGTTGTTTCTAATTTATACAAAAGTCAACTTTTGCCCCATTTACAAAGTTTTAGATAAGGTTTGAAAAAACACCTAATCAAGGAAAAATTGGCTTCTCACTGCACACATATTTCCATTGTCAAATAATAACACACATGTAGAAAGTTTCTTACTGAAACTTTGTTTTTTGTTAATAAAATTTATTGAGGTACTATTGGTTTATAACATATATAGCCTTTGAATTTTAAAATTCCAGTTGGTCCTTACATCACTAGGTCATTTTTCAACTATGCATGCCATAATACTGGTATTTGCAAGTTGTAAGTATTGTATTTTCTTCTGACTAGCTCTAAATTATGAAAATCTTTCATTGTCAGACTATTGGAATGCTGAGATGCAATTGTATATGCACAGCATGTTAGCAGTCAACATCAGTTGCTTTATTTCTACTGTGTTAAGCACTGAAGTAAGGCATTTATTTGTCGAGAAAATGTCCCCAGACTAGCCTACCTTCTCTTTGCTCTTCAGTCTAATCTACTGAGTGTTTTCTGTCCCAGATTTCCACCAAGCCACTGAACTTTTACTATCAATAGTGCACAGTACAGAAGCCTAAACCAGATTTAATTCAGGCTACCCTCAAATTTTTATGTGGTATTTTTAGTAACCGCTTCCTTAAAAGAGCCACGCTGGTTTTAAGAGATAATGCTGAATCTATGTGTTAAATTGGTGTCATGTCTCTATTTCTTTGAAATGAGAGATTATGGTTTTCAAAAAGATAGTTCCCCAGAAACGTGTAGTTGGTTAGTGAAGGTCCAGGAGGAATCTGTTATACAGCCTACTTTGAGAAAGTCTCCTAAGTCACACAGAATGGGAGCTTATCCTCTACACCCGGTACAGGAGTATGGGTAGATTACCCGTCTGACTTGGTCAAGGTTGGTGAAGAAATTACCTAAGAGGAACTTAAATAGAGAGCTTATTTTACTCCTTTTTTGGCACCATGCTGATATATCGTCGGCATGCCATAAATAGCTGATGAATGTGTTTCTATGCCCAGGGATTTATCTTCCCTGTGTTGAGTCAGGATTATTTCAACTACAAAAGCAGGATAGTGTGAACCACACTGACTGAAGCAAAAAGGGAGCTTAGGAGCTCACGTCACTCACCAATCCAAGTGTTTCTGTTGGGATCTCCACCAGCCAGAACTAAAATATGTGACCAAAACTTTGTTTCTTTCTCTCTTAATTTCTTGTTTCTGATGTCTCAACACTGTCTCCATTTCTAAAAGCAGCCAGTAACTTCAAGGGTCATGTGTTTTCAGCATCAAAACGTAAGCTTTCCCTGAACCCACCCTTCTGGTCAGGGGTAGGAATATATTATTCATTCACCTGTGATCATGTGCTTCACACCTGGACTGCAGGTAGCATCCAGGCCACCGGAGGTGTTGTCTCCACAGTAGGCGAGGGGCCAAATGGATTGAAAGAAAATGGGAGACCGTTATCAGACAATTGAATGGGTGCTGGAAAAATAAACTACACCTGTCCTTTCCAGATACTAATACTGTCAAATATTCAATCAGTCAAATATATGCTAAATATATAACATTTAAGTTATCTTTGAATCATTTTTTTTCACATTTCCTCACCTCTGAAATCAGGGTGCCACACATAGGCAGGTGGTCTCTTCTGAAAGAAGTGGGTCTTACACTTGACATTTCAGTAAGGATGTGACTCAGGTCGACAAATGGAAGCAAGAACGAGGCATTCAGCAAAATAAAATAGATGGTAAGAAAAAATTAGAGGTAAAATATGTACCTTAGGAAAACAAGTGGTTCAGGGATAGGCAAGAGTAGGGTTTTAAGGAAAGCAGAATGTCAGAGGCCAGTTGCTGAATGATTCTCAATGCCTAACCAAGGAGTCTGGACTCAATAAATGAGCATTGATGTCAGGGGATTTCTCAGCAGAAGTTTCCATGCTCAGTTATGTTGTTGGAAGTTTAATCTGGGACTACTGTGCAGAAAAGGTTGACTACAGAGGGGGGCAGGATAAAGGAAGGGAGGAGAAGAAAGTTCTGCCATCTCTAATCGAACAGCAAAAAACAGCAAACAACCTGAGAAAGAAACAGAAATTAAAACAATGGAAGAAACCTAAAAAGCAAAATACTAATTTTACCAAAAGAAAAAAAATATTAAATTGTGTCCCTCATAAAAACTAGGCAAAATCCTAACCTAAAGTACTTGAGAATGTCACCTTACTTAGCAAGAGTGTCTTTACCCAGCTAATGAAGTTAAAATGAGGTCATCAGAGTGGGATCTAATCCCACATGAGCAGGAACATTCTGAAAAATGGAAACTCAGACTTGGAGAATACCACATGAACAAGAGGACAAAAATGGGGTGAAGGAATTAGGATGGAGACCAATGATAGGCAAAGATTGCCAATAAGCCAGAAACAGAGAGGATGAGGTGAGAGAGTCTTTTTCACAACTCTCAGAAGGCACCAACTCTACCTTGGTTGGTGAAACAAGACTTTCTAGAAATGTAAATCACCCAGGGTGTGGCACACTGTTATGGCAGCTCTAGGGAACTGAAAAACAGTTCTCTTATGTTATGTGGAGTGTTCAGATAGATGGAGGGGTTTCTGAAGCCCAACACAACCAAATGAACTGCAGCTTTAACACCATGTCTTTTTATTCTAGAAAAGCTTCCTTTAGAAAGGTGTTTGAAGATCTAAAGTGTTCAGCATGAGGATAGAGGGCCGTGCAACAAGCAAATTTCTACCTGTTCTCTCAGAATTCATCTTGAAAATGCAAACTCCACTCTCAGTGCTATTGGAAGGCACAGTAAGATCTTTCCTTCACTCCTGGGATCCCTCAACCTGCACTTAGCTCTATGGTTACAGTGGCTGTATACCATGTCTGCCTGGTTGTGTCAGAAGAGACAGGAAAGGAAATTGCTAAACTCTTGTCAAGGCTCTCAATGGCGGGGGATTTCCACTGCCCTTCAGCAATGTTCTCAGATCCATCCCATGCTGCTTTATTTGGATGGGGAATCCCTGAAGACCCTCTGAAACTGGAGAAGTTCCCAGGACCCATGAGAGAAGTGGGCACTGCTCTATAGAGATGGAGAACTACTGAGTAACTTCCACCTCATTTGTCTTAGAACACTTCACACAAGCTTTGCACACCACAGAGGTTAAAGATCTAAGGCTCAGCTCAGACCTCCAGGAGTCAGGGGTTAAGCTGCCTAGATTTAAATACTAACTCTGCATTTACTGGCTGTGAAAATACAAAGCAACCAAAACACATACACATACACACATACCAAACAACCTTGGAAAGAAACCTAATCAGTTTGAGTCTCTAATTCTTCATCCTGGAACCTGTTTTAGGGGGTGGTTATGATGTAGGTACCCAATAAATGGATGTAGTTATAATAACTGAAGCATATCCTTTATAAAAATCTCTATAAAATAGAAAAAGTACCAAGTCTACAGAAAATATAGAAACTATCTTTATGAAAATGATACATGTATAATTTGTAAATATATATATATACATATATATACTAGTTAGAAAAGACACTTCATCTCACTAAACTCTGGTTTTTAATCTATGAAGAACAGTTTGTCTGTACAAGCCTAAGTTAAATCTCTGCAGTTATTTAAAAATAATTGCTGCTATATATCTAAAGACTTCAAAACAATCTTCACCAAAATAGGTAATGTATGCATGGGAATATTTTATTTCTTTTTAAATGGATAAAATTTCAAGAACAGAATATCCTCACAGTAGCACATACTAAATCAAAACATAACAATATAACATGATAATCAGTTCCTGAATTTCCTCTACAATAATTTTCTTCTATGTAACCCATTTTAAGTTGCTTTCAGATCTTGCAATATGCCATCAGACTGCTCTTAAGGAAACCACTAGGCTATCACCAATTTATCACAATTTGTACTATTGAAATATCAAGAACCAATTCAGATGAATCTGAGGGGAAAGTCATCACTAAAAGACCTGCATTTCTATGAGTCATGCAAAAGCTAGGGGAAAATATGAAAAATGAACCAAGAAGAGTCAGTTAACAGGAAATATGGGAATAGAGGAATAAGTAGTTCAAGCAAAAAGGAAGAAACAGACAACTGCTGTATTGGGATATGTAGATATTTATGAACCCAGTTTCTTCCACAAATCAATGATATGACAAATGAAAAGATTAAAATATATGTGGGACACATAGCAAGCGAATCAATGGGGAAAGCTTGTCTGGGTCTTGATTTTAAAAAGCATGATACTAAAAATGCAAAAACATTTTGGAGATAATTGAGAGGTCGAATATGGACTACATTTAATATAACAAGCTATTATTGCTAATTTTGTTGGTGCGATAACATTTATGCTATCATCTGTTATACCAACTTCTAGTCCAGTTACAGGAACCCTGTGACAACTTAAGTGTTATAATTCATGTTCCACAGCAGAAGGGTTAATAGCTCTTCTACCATAGTGCTTCAACTTGCATATTAGGGCAAACTTTTACTCTCGTTGGATCTAGTCTATTTGGATCCATTCCATCCCACCCCATCCCATCCCACCCCACCCCATCCCATCCCATCCCATCCCATCCCATCCCATCCCATCCCATCCCATCCCGTCCCATCCCATTCATGAAGGAGGACGGCAAATTCAAAAGGCACTAGGACTAAATACTCAAGAAGCACCGAGGACATATATTTATATAGGCAAGAGGTATACATTTGTTTTAAACAAATGAGGCTTTCTGTCAGAGCAGTTTCGATTGGTGGAAAGTTTGTCAAGCAGTAATTAGCTGATTTTCTATCCTGGGCTTGACTTGTCAGTGTGGTTTCATGTCTTGGCAGTCTATATACAAACCCAAACAAGCTGGACTGTCCGCGCAGAGCTGGGATATAACCCCTCCATATCTTTCCCAGACTTTGGTTAGCTCCATGTTCATTTTTACTTTTATTTCATTTATCAATATGTAAGAAGTGTGTAGTGAAGTAAGTAAGGGTGAAATAAGCTAATGTCTGGGGTTGCTTTAAATACATCAGTAAGCAAAGAAAAAGTCATGATGTATTCACGGCAACCTTTGGCAATGAACTTAGGCAGTGGTTACAAAGGACTGATTTGGCTGATCTCTCTTCTTTTTATATTTACATTTTTCATGTTGTGTTCATCTGGTAGGTTGTCCTAACAGAATCTCACAGACTAGGGGGCCTAACAATTGAAATTTATTTTATTATTGTTCTGGAGGCTTGAAGTCCAAAATCGAGGTGTTGCAAAGGTTGGCTTCTGGGGAAATCTTTCTTCCTGACTTACAGAGGGCTACTTTCTCTGTTTCCTCACATGGTCTTTCCTTGGTGCATCTCTGCTGTCTCTGTATCTTCTGGCAAGGACACCAGTCTCATTGGTTAAAGCCCCAAACCACATTTTATTCAATTACCATTTTAAAGTTCCTGTCTCCAAAGACAAGTTTTTTGGGAGAACATAATTCAATCCATAAACATAAGAGGTTAATTTGTGGGGTTTTTTTTCCTTGAAGGACACCTACATTATTTCTAGCTCTTTGCTGTTGTGTATAATGTGATGAACTTAGGTGTATAGATTTATCTTCAGTATACCAAATTCAATTCCTGCATATATATATAGTCATATATATATGTTCACATATATATTCATATGTGTCTACACATACATACTCAGAAATAGGTGTGTATGTATGTAGTGCTGTATCATATGATAGTTCAATTTTTAATATATTGAGAAATATCCATATGGTTTTCCATGAAGGCTACAGCAATTTGCATTCCCATCAAAGTCTACATGGGTCCCCTCCCCTTCTTATTCTTACCAACATTTGTTAGCATGTCTTTTTGATAAAAGTTACCCTAATAGGCTGTTGTGGATGGACTAGAATATTTTTAATTTGACTCTATTACCTTTACCAGTAAAATTTATGCATCCATGGGTGGTTCAGTGGTAGAATTCTCGCCTACCAATAAAATTTATACTTTCATTTACTAACTAGGATTCTTTGGTTTCAACCAGAAGGCTCCCTTTAACTTTTCTTTATATAGGGTAGATCTAGTGGTGAAAATTCCCATCTTTTTTCTTTTTTCCTTTTATTTTTAATTAATCATTTTGGTCACATATTCATGCATGTAAGTATATATATATGTATGTATATGTATGTATCTGTGTATGTAAACATATATATTACATCTTTGCATTCCCCAGGATTCTCCCTTCACCCCATTCCCCAAGAATCCTCCACTCGATTCTCCTGTGTTCCTTCCTTTCCCAATTTCTCCCTTCCTCCATCCCTTCCCTAGTAACCTGCCCCAGCTACTCCGTCAGCTTATTTTGAGTTTTTCCTGGCTTTTTGTTTGTTATTCCTATATGCCATCTATAGTTAAGATCATGTGGTTTCTGACTTTTTCTTTTTGACCTATATCTACTAATATGATTCCCTCTAGGTCCATCCATGTCATCACAAATGTGCCACATTTGTTGGTTTTAATTGCAGAATAATATTCCATTGTATAAATATGCCACATCTTTTTTAACCATTCATCAGTTTGGGAGCATTTGGATTGTTTCCCTATCCTGACTATTGTAAAGAGTGCTGCGATAAACATCTGAGTACAGGTGTCCTTTTGAACTAGTGTTTTTGTATCCTTTGGGTAGATTCCCAGTAGTGGGATCACTGGATTGAATGGTAGCTCCTTTTTCAGTCCTCTACACAACCTTCCACAATGGCTGGACCAGTTTGCACGCCGACAAGCAGTCTAAAAGTGTTCCTTTTTCTCCACATCCATGCCCACACTTGTTATTACCTGTTTTTTTGATATGGGTCATTCTTGTGGGTGTAAGATTCTATCTCAGTGTAGTTTTCACTTGCATTTCCCTGATTATTAGTCACGTTGAGCATTTTTTTTTCATATGCCTATTGGTCATTTTGTATTTCCTCTTTAGAGAAGTGTCTTTTTTTTTCTACCTGTTTTTTGACTGGGTTTTTTGCTTTATTTTTGTTAAGTTCAGTGAGTTCTTTATGGATCTTTGTTATCAGACCCTTACCACTTGTATGGAGGGCAAAAATTTTCTACCATTTGGTTGGGTTTCTTTTTGTTTTGGTTGTCTCTTTTGCTATAGAGAAGTTTTTTAGTTTGCTGTAGTCCCAGCTGTTTATGTTTTCCTTCATTTTTTTTTCTCATCTGTAGATGTGTGCTGAAAGGGGTCTCTGGAGTGAAAGTCTCTGAAACTTTTGCCCAAGTTTTCCTCTATGTATTTTATGGTTTCATGCCTTACATCCAAGTCTTTTATTCATTTTGAGGTGTTTTTTAACATGGTATGAGGGAGTGATCTATATTCTTTTTTTTTTTTTTGGCATACAATGATCCAGTTTTCCATTTACTGAAGAGGCTATCCTTGTTCCAGTGTATGTTTTTTGCCTCATTGTGAAAAATCAGTTGACCATACAAGTGTGGATTTATTTCTGGGCACTCAATTCTGTTCCTTTGGTCTGATTGTCTGTTTTTATTCCAGAACCACACTGTCAATTATCATGACTTTGTAATATAGTTTGAAATCTGGGATTATAATGCCTATGTTCTCCTTCTGTTGATCAGAAGGGTTTTGGATATTAGGGGTCGTTTGTTATTTCATATGAATTTCAGTACTTTTTGTTCTACCTCTTTAAAAAATGACACTGGAATAGAACCTGTAAATTGCTTTTGGTAGGATAGCCATTTCGATAATTTTAATTCTGCTAATTCATGAGCAGGGAATGCCTTTCCATTTTTCAATGTCTCTTTCTATTTCTTTTAAAAAATCTTTCCTATCTTTTTGTTCAATTAATTCCCAGGTATTTCATTTTCTTTGGTGCAATGGTAAATTGGGTGTTTTCTATAATTTCTTCTTCTTCTGATTGCTTTTTTTGCATATAAGAAGGACACTGATTTTTGTGTGTTGATTTTGTATCCAGATACCTTACTGATATGATTTATTATTTCAGTTATCTTTTCTGTGTTTTAGGGGGGACTCTACATAAAGTATCATATCATCTAATGGTTCAAGTGGGATCTTCAGAGGCAAAGGTGTTCAGGAAATCATTCTGTTTTTAATTTACAAAATGAAAGTTTTATTTTTTCTTTCTCTATTTGTAGTCCTTTTATGTCTTTCTCTTGCCTATTGCCCTAGCTAGACCTCCCAGTATTATATTGAAAAGTAGTGGCATTGAAAAGAGTGGGCATGCTTGCCTGGTTCCAGTCCTTAATTGAATGGTTTCAGCTTTTCACCATTAAGGATGATGTTTGTTGTGGGCTTGTCATAAATGGCTTTATTATGTTGAGATATGTTCCTTTTATCCCAATTTTTTCAAGAACTTTCATCATGAATGGATGCAGTACTTTGTCAAATGCTTTTTCTGCATCTATTGATATGATCATATGGTTTGTGGTTTTCTCTTTGTTGATGTGATGGATTATGTTGATTTTTGGATGTTGAATGATCCCACTTGGTCATGGTGAATAATCCTTTTTATCCATTGTTGGATTCAGTTTGCCAGGATTTTCGTGTTTTCTTAATCTAGGAAAGTCATTATCTTTTGTTTCTGAATGGCAGTTTTGCTAGGTAGTCTTAGTTGACAGTTTTTCTCCTTAATTTCAACTTTGGCTAGATTTCTGATGAGAAAGTTTCTGAACACCTTTGCAGAACTCTCTTGTATGTGGTTATTTTTTCCTGCTTTTTTCCCCCAAAGTTCCATATTTGTTTTTGAATTTTGAGAGTTTGATAATATGTCTTGGTGGAGAGTTCCTTAGGTTGAATCTCTTCAGGGGTCTTTAAGCTTCCCATGTTTGGATGCTATCATTCTCCAAATATTTGGGATGTTTGAAATCATAATATATTTAAATAAGATTTCTGTTCCTTTTCCCCTTGTCCATCTTGGACTCCAGATAATGTTTCTTTTGAAGATGTCTTACAGCTCATGTAAGCTTTCATTCACTCTTCATTCTAATTTCTTTAGTCTCTTTTGATTAGATAATATCAAGAGATCATGTATATTCAAGAGATTGTAGACTCTTCCTCCTACTTGCTTCTACCTTGCCTTATTGAAATAAATTTTATTTTTCTTTTTATTCATTGCATTCTTCATCTCCAGAGTTTCCATTTGGTTCTTCTTTGTGATTACTATTTCTTTTATAATTCTATTTTTTAATGTATTACTTTCCTGAGTTTATTGATTTCTATGTTCTCTTGAGTCTCTCCAAACTTCCTTAAAATAATTATTTTGATTTTTTCAGATAATTTTCAGATTTCCATTTTTTGGAATTTATTATCAAAATATTAATGTTTTCCTTCAATGACTGTGTTCCTGAAAGGTTTATGTTGATATTTGCAAGTTTGAGGGCACAGTCTCCTCTTCCAGGGTTTTGTTTTTTTCTTCCTAACTGACTTCAGTGGGGGAAGACTTTCCCTTGGAGTTGGTTGTCAGGGTTCCAGCAAGTGGTAATCAACTTCTTTGGTTCCTGAGAAGGACCAGTGGCATCAACTCACTACTGCTCCATTGCTGAGGTTGCCAGTAACCAGACAGCAGGAATCTGTCTGGTGTGACCCAGACTGCAGAGAATCTGCACATGACAGTGCCAGGTAGACCTAGTGGGATCTTCAGAGGCAAAGGAGTTTGGGGAGTTGTCCTGTTTTCCTTTATTTATTTACATTTTTGCCCAAGATTGGACACGCTATCCAGGCAGATCCTCCTGGCAGCTGGTCTGGCATATTGAATCTCAGAACTCTGCACAGAACTGGAGTCAGCATCCTAGGATTAGGCGCAAATACAGCTACCATATTCTTGGGTGTCAGGGCCCAGGTGCACTTCTTGTCACTGTGGCACTGGTGTCCAGGGTAGGTATAATATCCCATAAAATCAGGCTCTGGAAGTTGGATGTTCACCATGGTGACTGGCTGGCTGGTGTTTGGGGCGCTGATGATGCAGCAATAGCACAGACCCTTGTATGATAAGGTGTAGCAGTGACTAGGACCCAGGGACACTGTGCAATCCCTGTGTCCCATCACAGCCTGAGGATGGTGGGTCAAAACCTCAGTACTAGTCCCTCACAGGGGGCATCACAGGGTGGCAACAGCAGTGCTCCAGAGGTGGGGGAGGTGTATGAAAGCCATGTGTTGGGATGTGGTTGAGCTGGGCTTACAGCAATGGTAGCATGGACCTGGCAATGACAATCCAGAACTGTGACCTTGAACCTGAGGAACAGTCCCCAAAATGACAAATCATTGTCACAGCCTGGAATCTTGGAGGGCAGAGTGGGATTCAGAACAGTGGATTAATCAACTTTTCTAAATGCTCTATAGTTTTAAACTTTTGCTGACTTTCTAGTAGGCAAAAATATAACTTCATGTAATTTTATCAAATTAACATTTCAGGGTAGAAGTTGAGTTTCACATTTTACTTGCCAGCAATAACTTTTTTGCAGAGTGAATAAATGTCACTGATATTAACTTAAGCATCTAAATAGTGCTATTTAAAATTATTTTACAGTTTCCCCTGAATTGTAATAAGCACTTCTGTGTAATTATTATATAATTTAAGACAAAGTAAAATAGAATATATATGCCAAGAACATATATGCCAAGCTTATTCTAAGTGTACTTTTAATAGAATTTGGGAGGCATGATATGGAAGCAAAGAGACATTGAGAAAGAGAAAAGACACTAAAGTTTCAAATCTGGGTATCTAGGAAAAAGGTAAAGCTGTCAGAATTATCAAAATTGAAATATCAAGCTAGTTATTATGACAAGATAGTGATTTAAGTTTGAAATACTGTATTAAAAGAGCTGGTGGAAACCCCAGGGAAAGATGACTCAGGATCTTTCCAGGAGAGAGATTTGAAATGTGTGACATAGAAGTGATTTACAATGAGCCTATTAAGGATGTATGTCGAAAGGAGGGTAAGAAAAGACCAAGAAAGTTAAGACCCCAAGCTAAAACATTGGAGGCTCAATGGAGGGTAAGTGATTTATCATGATTTTCGATACCCTCTGCCACTAGCCTCTATAGCGAGCACCCATGGTACTGTGCCCTCCTCATGACTGTACCTGGTCCAATGGGTGTGCACATGTGTACGTGGACACACCTGGTCCCAAAAGGGAGGGGCTAAAAGGGCAGCAAAAGCCTGGTGGGGAGAGAATGCGAAGGAGAGCTCAAGGGGAGCTTAGGGGAACTGGAGGGAGAGACTCAAGTGGCTGTTCCTTTGCTGCCTGTTTCCCCCTGTTCACTATTAAAAACCCTGTGAAGATAATGCAAAGGGCTCTGACATTCTTCTTTGACTGCTAGAACTGATGATGAACCTACCTGGATTAGGATGTTGCAGAACAGCCACCCACACTTGGGAACCGGGAGGAGGAAAAGGTGAACATGAAATAGTGTTTTGAGCATTTAGAGAACCAGAAGTTACAAAATTACAGAAGCTAAGGGAGGCATTGCTTTCTGCCAGAACTTAACATTATTTCCTTAATATGGAGACAATAACTTAGAATGAACAGGTAATTTCATGTAGGATTTTCTTTAGTTTCTTGATAATCACTTTCCTTTGTTTAGAGATACTATTTCCATGGGACAATATATAATCCTTTCTCCCTACCCCCAGCAAGTGTACTGATAGAAAAATTTCAAAAGATTATTGCTGGGTAAGCATCCCATCCTTGTCACTCAATCCTTGTCCAATTGTAGAGGCAAGCAGCAGGCTCACCAATCTGCACAGGATTTTTATTGGTTTTAGCAGTTACACAGACACATAAGGCAGGACCAGGGCCAGGACCAGGTAGGAGTGGAGTGGGAGGCAGGTAAGCCCCCAGTACCTCAGAATCTTCATACTCTTTCTCTGGTGTTCTCTCAGGCTCTCTGTGCCCCTTTATCCCCTCTCTTACACTCACACACACACACACACACACACACACACACACTGGTCTGCACAATCATGGGAATAGGGCAACTCCCAAGTGCTGGACATACAGACTAATGAAGGGAAAAGCCTGACTAAACTCACTTACCCTACAATTCTAGCTTTGGATAATTAGAAGGTAAAATGAGAGGCCCGCAAGCCTGACTTGTGTTGAAGTGTTCAAGCTGATCAATTGTCAAAGCAATAAAGATCTCTAAAGAAGAGTAATTTCAGGCAGACATCATGTAACCAATAAAAACTCCTGAAAGATTTTTTAAAGCAGATTATGGGTGATTTGGTGATGGGAAAACTTGGTGACCACACCTGGGTAAAGAAATTCTTTATTCATTCTTTTGCATGTAACAGTCCAGCAACATGGATGGCACTAGAAGGAATCATGTTAGCAGAAATAATACCAGAAATAAAAAGAGAAATATTGGTTGATCTCGCTTATGTAAGGGATATAAGAAAAACAAACAGTAAGAAAACTTTAACTGTCAACAGAAATGAAGCATAGAGCAAGAGAGGAGGAGGAGGGTAAAGTCAGGGGAAGGATGGTCACAAGAGATTAAGATGGTTCACAGGTGATAAGGTGATGGGAGAACTTTGGGCTAGACAATGATGTGAAATATTTATGTGTGCATGTGTGTGTGCAATCAATTAAAAAATAAAATGTAAAAAAAGATTCTTTACTGTGAAAAATTTAAGGATATATATATATATATAATAATGGTAGTTCAATTAAAAAACATTTTTAAAGGCTAAGGGAAGAGAGCATGAAGGTGGCAGGACAGAGATGAATGGTTCAGGAAGCCAAGGACACTAAAAACTGAGCCTTGTGGATGGACAGTTAAGAGGATGACTGTTGGCTGCTAAGGAAAGAGACAAAGTTGAATAGTGATGAGGCCAGAGTTCACGGGGCAGAATTCTAAAGGATTCTGCAGAGTCTTTAGGGCAACAGGAACAGATCCTGAACTTTGGTTGTAAGAAAATATTCACTACAGGTCAAAAATTTGAGTGACTACAGAGCAAAGGAAATGTCTACAGAAATACTATTAATTTTTATCTAAGAGATAGCAGAGACCTGAGCTTAAAGGCAGAGAGAGACCCAAGGTGGAGGACTTTGAAAATTCAGGTGAAAGGTAACATTTAGCAGAGCTCAACAGGAGAAGCTGGGGGCTTGGGGTTTTAACACAGGGGTCAGATTTTACAATGAGAAATAGTTTCTAAGAGAGAAGAAAGAACAACCAATAATGAGAAGATGTGGAACTACTTCTACTTAAAGTAGAAAAGGCAATCCCATCTGTTGGGAGTGAGGCCAGTTATCAGTAAGAGTCTTGGATGGAAAAGATTTAGAATTGCAGGGGTAGAACATGCAATGAGATGAAAGGGATACAAACAATGGTTTAATGGTCTTCTGGAGTTATATAAATCCACAGTGGGTCCAGTCAACCTACTTCTCTGATGTTCCAGTAGCAAGAAATGATTGAGGAGAAGACTAACGAAAGAGTTTTCTGATAGGGAACGGAGGAAGGTCAAGGGGATGAAGCGTCTCCTGGTGATGAGAAAATATTTACATTAAAATAAAAACCTGATCTATCCTGGGTAAGGACATAAGGAAAGTCAAATTGAGGTAATGGACTAAGAAAATAGGAAGGGCTCCTAGGGATTAAAGTTCATAAAGAAATTTTTAAAAAAATAGGAAGCTAGACAGAACAGGACGGAACTGGACGCTGCGGTGAGAAGGGAATTCTGTCTTTAGAATAACATGTTTGCTAAGACAGTCTCTTACATGGGTAACTAATGAGTTTCTGGAAATGAGCTCAAAAGGCCAATGTGTAAGTTAAGAAAAAGGACAAATTTTATAAATGGTTCTCATTACTAGGACAAAGAAATGGTTATAAAATTCCTCATTATGGTTTCTGTAAGCCCAGGCTCCTTCAGGCTCGAGCAGTCTGGGAGGTAAGGGGAGTGAGAGGTACAGCCTCCACCCCCACACTGGAACCCAAGGCAGATAGAGAGCCCCCCTGGTGTCAGGCCACCTACATCCCAGGAAAATGAAACCTGCCTCCAGGGGTCATGACAAATTATGCATTGGGACAGGGGATGGGGTTGAAGCTATGACTAGGGGCTGAGGTGGTCTTCCAGAACCACCAAGAATTCCCCTACCACCCACCAGGTAAAGCAGCCTCCAGGCATGGGTTGGGATATGAAGCGGTCTTCTTCAAGATGCCATCTGTGCCTTCCTGTGACTATGACTATTGCAGTGGGCACTTGTTCCCAGCCCACATGAGCTCTCCTAGGTGCCTGGCTTTTTTGATAAACAACCGATAACACACACAGTTCAATCAGTTACTGTTGTAACTCTCAGCAGATGATGACCCAGTATAGGATCTGGTTTATGAAAGCTGGGATGGGGTTGGGGTGGGGCAGAGGAGGTGAGAAGAGTAGTGATAATGCCGTGAGCATGACTGCAAATTATTTACAATTAAAATGCTGTATTTGCAATCTAAGGAATATTGGATGTTCCAGTGACATGGATATGAGGATTGTCCTGAGTGAGTATGAAAAATGAGAGTTGCACTCTCAATCTTTGGTTGAGGCATGGATTTGCTTTAAATGTAAGATTTCACATCTTCTGCGGATCATTTAAAATAGCACCTAGGATTCCTTTGTTCCTCACCTGCTATCTTACCTGGGTAGCTCAAAGTGTCTAATGTGTCCTGTTGCAAAGTGCTTAGGACCATGGGCTAAGGAGTCAAGCTCACCTGGATAAAGGTTAAAACATTAGCTGTGCTTCCCTTTATTAGGGCTACCATTTCATGCCCTCCTCGGAATTTCTGAAAAATCATCTATTCCTTGAAAGTTGCACATATACCCCCCCCCCCACTTCCTTAAATTAAATGTTTTTGAAAGACCTTGAAAGTTCACTTCCTGCCTGAAGGAGAGGTAGTGGACTTGGTTTCTTTATCTAAAAATACATCTACTGACATGTTTGGAAGTGGCCAGAGGATGCTTAGATGCCGGTTTTATTTTCTATTAAAAAAATATTGCTGTTCTTACATTAACACAATAAAAACTACAGCTTCAGTTTCACAATTTGGTTAGATAATATGATGTACTTTTTGGTTTTCTTATGGCTATAAGCTCTTTTCCTCTGAAGAACAGGCAAGGGAAAGGATGTCCCTCACTTTCCCACCTCCCCTTTCTTGTGGTTCTTTCAGTCTTTGCTGTTCCATTCTTCTGCCTTTTTCTCTAAAATTAAGTTTGTTCATTTTACTGACCATTAGAGAGCCAATAATAGATATAATGAGAAAAAGGAGGGTGGAACCCTTTTGTGTCACATGGTCAATTTACAAGCAGCAAGTCTATTTCAAGTCTCATAATAGGCAGCACCAACAACTTTTACTAATTCTTTTACAAATTCATTCATTCAACAAACATACTATCATCTGCCTGGTCCTACACAGGCAATCTTTCTTCCATGCCCTAGAAAACCAGTTGGGGGGTTAAACTTTACGTTTAATTGATTCTTTTGCTATAGAAATTTAATTTAAGGGAAAAAAACCTACTGGAGTCCATTTTTCCTCCTTCCCATACAGGACATGACTTCATGTATTTTTTCATAAACTACCAAAAGGTAGTTTCTTCGCCCCTACATATCAAAAAAAGTCCGTGTTGAAGAGTCAAGGAAAGCAGGATTCAAATCCAGGCTAAATGAGTGAACCTAGGGAATGTAAACTATGTAAACATAGCTCAACCACTATGGAAAGCTGTGTGGAGGACCCTCAAATTAATGAAAATGGAACTACCATTTGACCCAGCAATTGCTCTCTTGGGAATCTACCCAAAAGAGACTTCAATGTGGGTACAAAGGGACACCTGTGCTCAAATGTTTGCTGCAGCACTACTTATAATTGCAAGGGCATGGAAGCAACCTAAATACCCCAAGACAGATGACTGGATGAAAAAAATGTGGTATATATACACGATGGAATATTACTTATCAATTAAAAATGACAAATTCGACGATTTTATGACAGCATGGATGTACTTAGAAGAAATCATATTAGCAGAAACAAGTCAAAAAGAAAAAGACAGAAGCCAAATGGTTTCACTAATATATGGGATATAGTGAAAAAGTAAACAAAAGCCTTGAGGAAAAGTCAAAACAAGCTAAGCACCAAACTGAAGCATACAACGTTGGGCAGAAGGGAAAGGGCGGGTAGCGGAGGGGGGGGGGGTGTAAATCCCTGGGATTCCAATGATGTGAAAAATATATATAAATAAAAAAAATATATGAGTGAACCTAGTCACCCCAACATGCTTTTGAGCTTTCCAAAGCTCATCATTTAATGAATGGTAACCATAACAACAGCAGGGCATGTGGAAATTCAATGAAGAAAGAATGTAAAGTGCCTTCTCAAGGAGAGCTCCTCTCCTTGTGTTGTTTGCCTTATTTTACAAGCCCGTTGAGGGTAGATTATAAACTCATTAATCTGAATTGCAGTAGTATTAATAATCAATAGAAAGTAAACATGCAGTGCTAGCAAAGCAAGCAAATGTATAACCCGAATACACTGAAGTAAAGTCATTTATTGATTTTGCAACAGGGCACTTCAGGTGTTAGGGGTACGGTTGCAAGGGAAATCCATGTGTTGGAGTGAGCTGGGGAAATTTTGCTGTCGGGATTCAGAAGGAGGTAATTCTGAAGCACTTTGTTCTGTGGATTTCTTCTGTTTTTCCGTATGCAACAAGTAATAGCAATACATTCACGTGTAAGTACTTGTGAGATGCAATTGTGGAAAATACAGGTACTTCCTGGCGACTGAACTCTGTGTTGAACATAATGAAGTTAACATGACATCTCTGGGTCTTGGGCTTTGAAACTGTAAACTTGGCTTAACATGTGTGATGATACAAGTACACTCTGTATTTTAAACACCTGGCAAATCATCGACACCGGTCTTATTTCCTCTGTCCCAGGTCCACCTGCTGGGTGACTTCAGGAGCAAGCCTTGCAGCGTAGGCCGAATCCTATTTTAGGCGCTTCCCATGGTTGAATCGCCACCACAGTTTTACGAAGAACCCCACAGAGCTAAGTTTGACACGTGTAGCTAATGCGGTTTCCGCTTCAGAGCCTCTCATTCTTACAGGTTCCTTCCCAAACCTGAATCACATCATTTTGTCTTTTCCCTTGACGAGGGCCGCTCCCCACCCCTCCACCCCCCACCCTGTCAAGGCTTCGGCCCCACAGAGCCTAGGTTGCCCCGGGTGGGGGCTATTCCTCTCCTCGATCTAGGTCTACGTAGACGGCACAACAAGTTGTCATGCAGCAATATCTGCACTTCGGTAGCCGGACCCCAGGGCCCAGACTCTTAGCCACTGGAGGCGATGACCACGGTGTCATGAGGAGAGAAACCAAGTGGCCGTCCGTCGGGGCGGGTGACCGTGCAGAAGTCCCCGAGCGGCGAGCGCGGGCAGGCCGGGGTCGGAGGGGATCGCCCCGCCGAGGCTCCCCGCCCCTTCCTCCCTTTCCCCTTCTCCTTTTTCGCGCCGCCGAGTCCGAGCCGCCTTGCTCGCCGGGCGGCCGCCTAGGTCAGCCCGCTGCCCCCCCCCCCCCAGCAGCCCGGGCCGGGCGTGGGGACCGGTTCCAGAACTTTCCAAGGAGAAACTCCGTGGCGAGTTTGCAGAACCAGAAGGTGAGGCGCACCGGGAGCCGGGCGGCTGCAGGATCGGCCGCAGGGGGCGCAGGGCTTGGCGGGCGAGGTGCGCAGGTGGGCGCGCGGGCGGGGCGCCGCAGTGCTGCAGGTGCCTGCAGGTCAGCCGGGTGGGGGGCGCAGGGGCGAGAGGGCTGCAGGGTAGAGGCTGCTGGGCTAGCAGGGCACGCGGGCCGCCTTTGTGCAGCTCGGGGCTCCTTCCCCTTTCTCCCGAGCCCGCCGCTCTGCGCTCCGGCGGGGCGGGGCGGGACGGGGCGGGGGCGGGGAGCGCGGGACGGGGCGGGGGCGGGGAGCGCCGCCCCGCCGCACCCCGCCCGCGGGCTCCGGGAGAGAGTGGGAGCGCTGTGCCCGCACCCGGTGCTGAGTGCATGGAGGCTGGGGGCCTGCGGGTGCGCGGACGCGGGCGTGACCGTGTTGCTCTCAGGGCCACAAGCCTTGAGCTACCCGAACCTTGAGACTCAAGTTCAAGTGTCGCGGTCCCCTGAGAGACACTTGATGGGAAGCAAATGATCACGTGGCGGCCGGGGAATCCCCACAGCCTTTGGGAGAAAAAGGAGTCCCCGGAGTCCGACGCCACACGGGAGTTGGCGAGTGGCGGGCGGTGGTCACGGTGGCTTTGGCAGCTCGCACCGAGTTGTTCAGGCTTTAATCCCTGCGCAGGTGCTTCGGTGTGAGGAGTGCTTCCCACTTCCCCGAGGAGAGCGACCCGGGTTTGTTTCCACTGAGGAAAATAAGTAACATTTGTTGCAGTTACTCGGGTGCCTGGCAATTGAGCTTGCGTTTGGCCTCCTGGCGTGAAAAAAGTCACTTGCAAGAGTTCAAAGAATGCTTCAGGGCCCTACACGATTTGTGTTGTCGGAGTCTGGCTGCCTGAGGCGCCTCCCAGAAACACCTGAGAGTTTCAAAGAACCCTGTTGGGTACAGATCAGAGTCCAGAATCAGAAGCCTTGGGCCTACAGGCCTGGTGTGCACATTTTGCTAGGGGTGTCTGGTTGGGAATCAAGGGCTCGAACAAGGGGATTTACTCAGTGTGACTGTTGAACACATTTTAAAATATTTTCTTAATCTGTAAAGTGGCCTCGAAGAACTCGTTATAAAAATAAGCTGGTAAAGTATAGGATATGGGTGTTGAAAAGGGAGAAATCGGAATCTTGATTCAAGATTCCGGTGCAGTAGCAAAAAAAGGAGGCATTCTTTGGTTCTGCCAGTAATGTTTGGATTAAGTGAGAGGTCTGTTGCAGAATTACCTGCCCTGGGAAAAAGGAAAGTGGGTTTGTTTTCCTTTCGATTAGATCTGTCCCAGTGTTGATGTAAACTGTAATTCAGAAAATAAGTATCATTCTGAGGAAAAGCCATCTGGCTCCCGCCTATTCCATCTAGGGATGATGATCTGAAACATACCACAGGTATATGTTCTTTCCTCAAAAAGCAAAGATTTTTATATTATTTCCATTTGAGCACATCAAGAGTCATACCTGACTAGTAACCTCAGTCTGTCTAAAGGCTGCATATTTTCCTGCAAAATGTCAATTTCTGTGGCATTATTCAACAGGTCTGGGTAGGGGATCTGATCTTGAAATACAAAGATGAGTAAAGCATTTTTTTGTTTGTTTGTTTTTGTTTTTGTTTTGTGCTAGCCATCTCTGGTGGGAGAGAGTCATGTGAAAACACAACGCAACCTGGTTACAATGATAATAAAGGTAGAGGATGGACAGCGGTGACCTCTGGCCCAGAGGGAAGCAGAGCTACACCAGTCCTGGGGTGGGGACCCAGGGATGAGAGGCAACGGGTGATGGAGGAACTGACTTAACAGCACCCTTCCGTGAAAAGCTTTGAGAATTAGGATCCTCTGCACAGTCAGATTTGTGTTCTTATTTTTCAGTCTGATGAAATTCCAGTGTAATCGTATGTTGATGATCTGAAATCGAAATGACTTTTGGTTTCACGATCACTCTTTAAAAACTTTACTCAGCTTCCTGTCATTTTATCTTTGTACAAGTCTCTGCCATGACTAAAGTTTATCCAAGAAAGAGGTGGCAAACAAAAAGAAGAAAATTTAAATGTGCCCACACTCTTACTGCATCATTCGTTCTACTAAAGGCCCATTTTCAGATAAATTCCTTTGATTATGCAAATTTTATGTGTTTTTGGGGGGGAGTTTTTCTCTGAACTAAGGAGGAAAGCTTAAAATGATTTAACGGAAAGGGAATGACAGGAAAACTGTAGAAAGAATGAAAGGGAAATCTGTAGAAGAGAGTGGGAAGAGAAAGGAGTTTTTAAAGAAATGATGATGGAAAGGGGAAGAAAGAAATGCTGATGGGGAAGGAAGAGTAAAAATAAATGGGTGAATCAAACAGGGTGGCAGCCCCTCTGGGTCCCGATTATCTCACATATCTTAATTAAACATGTCTGGACTCTTGGGTGTCAAAGTTGTTTCAGAACCTAAAGGACTGTAATCTAATGGAATTTCCAGCATTGATTGAACAGCCTGAAGTTCGAGTAGCTGATCAGCTGGACACCTTGGGTAAAGCACATAACCAGCTGTGTCTTGTGTATTTGTGAGATGAGGCTAATAAGCACTGTAGCCTACAGGGAACTTGTGAGGATCCAGAACTGTAATGCTCAGGCACCTGGCATGCAGAGGACCTTAATCAGGAGTGACCTCTGCACTTGTTCTTGTTTTTACCTTTCTTGATCCTTCTGAAGGCCCTAGTAGGTCAGGCAGGTGGTAGTGACCTTTTCCTGCTGAATAAATTGAAATGAGGAAAGGTTGACTTGCCAAAGTCATCTAGCTAACGGGTGATTGAACTGAATAGAAACTGTCTTTAGGAATTTAGCCTGTGCATTTCTCCTGCTTCCAGCTGTTGTTGATTCTGTTATGGCTAAAGTCAACAGTCCCTGGAGTCTAAAAGGCAAAGCCTGTAACCCAGGGCTTGTTACAGCTCTTTGCCCAACCATCTCCCATGACACCCCACTTCACATTATTAACTTCCAGGAAAATTAAGTCTTTCTCCCTGTGGCTTATGGGTGGAAGTCAAGTCCTGGTGGAGGTGGGGTTTGGGGAGGAGGGAGACAGTGGGAAAACCATAAGGAAGTCATATATGGAAGAGCTTTAAAAGGGGGAACCCCTCTCTCCAACTTCCAGTAATGTGTTGTAATATTACTAGAAAAAGAATCCACTTTATTGCTCAGCAACTTAACTGCTTTCATCTGCAGCTGGTGGTTCTGGTGCAGAAATATTTCCTCGTATATATCCCCTTTCACATATGTCTGGTCCCCAGAGAGATGGGCCAGGAGTTATGGCTCTGTACAAAAGAGATCAGGATGTGGATCAGATTTTAATTAGAATGTTAATTGGGGATTTGCAATGGGAAAGTATGACCAAGAATCTCTTCATTGTAAAACCCAAAGCATAAAGGAAGAATGTTGTTAAGAATAGTGCATAGTGTTGGCTCTTTTTGCCTTAAGAAAGAGTGTCCGTTAGTCATCATAAGTCACTTTTGACTTTTGTGGCAGAAGGCCTCTGATTTTATTTCTCTCATTTCAGCATTTTTACCATTCTTGGTTAAGCAGTCAAAAATTGTTTCAAGCCCAGGATGATGTCTGGCACTGCCAGAATACTGGAAATTTAGCTTAGGGAGACACAGAGGGTGAAATGAATATAAATGCCAATTGGGCATGGCATAGTCTCAGGAAAGGAAGGGATCAGAGGGTTCTCAAAACGCTTCCTGGAGGAGAGGAGACACGTCTTTGCCGCAGGCTGAGAATGGCCTTTCTTACCCTGGTCACCAGGGGGACTACAGGAACTCTGGGTGCCACAGAGACAGTGAGATGAAAAAATGCAAAGAACCAGGGGCCATGGTGCTCATCCCCCACCTCTCTTCCCAGAATCACCCCAGGCATCCCAAAAGACTCACTTCCCGGACAACTCAGAATGGGGGGTTGTTAGTGGCAGGACAAAACTATCTCTAAGGATAAGGCTCCCTGAAATAGGCACCATATGAGATTTAGCCAGTACCTACAATAGGCAGCATCTATTTGTGGAATACATTTGTTAAATATATAAAAATACCTAGAAAAGTTATGGTTGGGACCATGATTCATACTGATTAAAGTACAAATGATTTTCAGATTACTGGAAAGGGGGTTGGTTAGAAATCAGAAAGCCACAGATCTTGGGAACTGCAGGGGAGGGGTCTGGAGAGGACTTTGATGTAAACCTTGGTTCTTAGACACAAAGACCCTTGACTCCTGCTCAGATGTTGGGTGAACCTGTGGAGCTGAACACACTGTGTCCATTCTTAAGAATGTCTAACACCTTCCATTTTCCAATGATTAATTTCTACCTGAAAGATGAAAGTACCTAACAGGCCCATTGATTTTTTTCTAATAGCAGGTTTTGGCATTTACATTATGGTAGGGAAACCGATTAAAGGCTTGAGGGGTACTTGTTGAGAAGCATTAGAGCAGAAATGTTGCATTTCAGTTTTATTGTCAGGAAGCCAAGAGGCCTAGGTTATATCCTTTACCTGTCCCTGAGCAAGAGCGTCCTGTCTGGCCTGCTGGCCAGCCTTTCCCTTGCCCTGTAGTTGTGATGCATTAACTGATGATGTGCTCTTCTGAAGGTCTCCCATTCTTTGACTCCCAGATCGTCATCAACCTTTGCTTATGTTTGTCAATCTCATGTCAAAAGTGCATGACTTTGATTTATTAAATTATGACAATCTCTCCTACATTGGAAGTACTTTTGAGTATTCTTTTTCAGCTTTACGTCAGTTAAATCAGTTTTAGCTTGACATCAGTTTTAGCTTCAGTGGAGGTGTGTGAATTTGGAGTTACTCTTATTGGAGATAAGTCAAGGGTTTTTTTTTAAGATTTTTTTTTCCTAGTTAGGAGATTTTTTTTTTAATAATTAAAAAAAAATTTTGTGGGAAGAAAGCAAGTTACATAGATAGGTATACACATTATAATACCATAATTACAAAATTATAACCATGCAAAATAATATATTATTTACTGATGTGTGATTTAAAAATTTCAAATACCACTGGAATGGCAAACATCAAATCCAATGTACTGATTATTATTTCTGGGAATGTATAATGGGGAATAGAATAGAAGAGATATTCACAGAGAATGTCAACTATATCTGTGATGGTTGTTCTTTAAAAGTTTCTGCACAGCAAAAGAGACAATAAACAAAACAAAAAGAAACCCAACCAACTGGGAGAAAATTTTTCCCTCCAGACAAGTGACAAGGGTCTGATAACAAAGATCCACAAAGAGCTCCTACAGTTTAGCAAATACAAAGCAAAAACCCAGTCAAAAAATGGGGAGAAGAACTAGAAAGACACTTCACCAAAGAGGAGAATCAGATGGCTAATAGGCATATGAAAGAATGCTCCACATCACTAATAATCAGGGAAATGCAAATTAAAAACACACTGAGATACCATCTTACTCCAGTAAGAATGGCCCACATAAATAAAACAGACAACAAGTGTTGGTGCAGATGTGGAGAAAAAGGAACTCTCTTACACTGCTGGTGGGAGTGCAAACTGGTCCAGCCACTATGGAAGACCGTGTGGAGGACCCTCAAACAACTGAATGTGGACTTACCATTCGACCCAGCAATCGCATTACTGGGAATCTACCCAGAGGACATGAAAACACTAATCCAAAAGGTCACCTGTACGTGCATGTTTATTGCACCTCTGTTTACAATTGCCAAGATTTGGAAACAAACCAAATGCCCCAAAACAAACAATTGGCTAAAAAAAAAAAAAATGTGGGATATATACACAATGGAATACTACGCATCAATCAAGGAGGACAAACACATGTCATTGGCAGCAACATGGATGGGACTAGAAAATTCATATTAGCAGAAATAAGCCAAAAAGAAAAAGAGAAATACAGGATGGTCTCACTTATATGATGGATATAGGGAAAAGCAAACGAATAAGAAAAGATAAAAACAACCAATGGGACTGAACCATGGAGCAAGAGAGGAGGAGGGGGAAGAAGGCGGGGGAGGTGAAGGGCACAAAAGATCAGGATGGTTAACAAGTGTTAGGAAATGGGAAAGCCCCAGGGTACCCAATAATGCAATAATGTAACAAATATAAATCAAGTATTGACTCAGTTAAACTTGTATTGAGATCTGATGGATGTACAATTGCCATAATAAGAGCAGTAATAATAATGGGTTCCCTTGAGCATGAATATGCATCAGTCAAATTTGAGGATTTTGAACTGAAGGGTGAAAGAAAAAGCTTTTAAAGATATGGGAGGTAGTGGTGTGGAGGGGATGGGTAGGGACAACTTTTGGCACTGTTAGTACACGACCGGTGGAAAGCTAGGAATCCCAAACTATTAAAGAGGTGCACGCTCTGAAAGAAACTCTGCCATTCACCACACAGAGACGAAGAAAGCAGACTCTTAGAGTTGATAGATCTTTACTAGAATTAGTGTGCCCAGAGAGAGAGAGAGAGAGAGAGAGAGAGAGAGAGAGGTTTTCCAGTAAAACACCCCAAATTACCCATCCCCTTGTGGGAAAAAAGCTTAGTCAAACAGTCAACCTAAAGGCTTACACACATCAAGGTATCTTGCATCAGGAACCTTCTACAGGAAGGGGGCAAAAGGGACCAGGAAACTGGAACAAAAGAAGCAAAATGAAAGTACAAATCAAGATAACAGCTGCCATCATCTCTGCCAAGGACAGTCTTTCCATGTGTTTCTCACCCACGTGTCTCTTTCAAGTATCTCTACACATCTTTCCTCCACAAGTCTCCTTCCAAGTACTTCACTTGCCTGGGTGCAAGCCAAAGCCAGAGAAGCAAACCCCTCTTCCCCCTCTGGCCTATAGCTTCACCTGGAGAACCTGGTCAGCTCTGTCTTTCGTCCTCAGTAGCTCCCCAGTTCCACAAGCCCGTACCTGGCACACTGGGACCTGTAATTCAAGTCTGCTGCATGTGAGCGGAGTAGGGAAATGGTTCTTTGTCACAGACGTGCATATGCCACAGCTCCACAGACCCCCAACAACCCTTACCCAACAGGCCCTCTTGTCTAGCCTGGCATTTTAGGGAAGAGAAGCTAGAGGCATGAGAGAATGAAGCTGATTTTTTGAGTTAATTTTGCAGGAGGATCAAAGGAAATAGTGTCTGTTAGCCATGTATAGGTGGGAAATTGGGGGGGTTACATTGCCAGTGGCACCCAGGACTGGGAAGAGCCCAGTTCTCTGCAATGCTGTAGGCAGTGTGGCTGAGTAGTGCTGGTGCTGGAAAATGCGCTCCTCTTGCCACACGTGGAATGGCTCTTGGCTGGGGACACAGGAGGGGTGCATTTATGATCAGAGGGAAAGTCCTGTTTAAGACATATATTATCCAGTACAGAACAAGATATAAATAGTGCACAATATTTTGGAAAAGTAGAAGCATGAAGTTTGTAGCAGTAAGATAATAGAATGTCACTATTTTCTGCTTGCCTTGTTTTACACATCGTTTATCCTGTCTTTCTATAAGTGTTGACACTGCTTAATAACGGTGAATGTGTTAACATATATAAAGTAGTGGTTCTCAAACTGGTTCTCTGGAACTCTAGAGTTCCTCAATATACCCCAGATACCCTCCAGATATGAGTGGCTTGAAGGAAGAGATGAAAGAAGGGTAAACTGAAGTCCTTTTCTTTGCTGCTACCGTAATATATCTATGGCATACATTCTGCTTCCTATATGATATATGAATCAGGTTGTATCTGTTTTCAAAAGCAAACATGCCAGTATTACATGAACTTCTAAATGTTAAATTTTTAAGTTTTATTTTAATTGCACATATATGTGTGTAGATATAGCTATGGATATATATCATATCATTGTCTACCCCAAGGTTCTCCCACCACCTTGTCACCTGTGAACCATCATCTTAATTTCTTACGCCCATCCATCCCCCCCAATATTACTCACCTCCCCCTCTCTTTGTTCTATGCTTCAGTTCTGCTGACAGTTTTAGATTTTTCTTGTCTGTTTGTTTGTTTTCCCTTGAGGGGTACTTGTTGAGAAGCATTAGAGCAGAAATGTTGCATTTCAGTGCTACTATCAGGAAACCCACATATATGTGAGACCATCCAGTATTTTACTTTTTCTTTATGGCTTATTTCCGCTAACAAGATTCCTTTTAGCTTGCTGCCAATGACATAAGTTTGTCTTTTCTAAGCTGGGCACCGTGACTCAGGCTTGTAAGCTTCAGCCTATGAAGCAGCCAGGGCTAGGGATTGTGGTTCAAGTCCTGCTTGGGGCAAAAACAGCGAGACCTAGTCCCAAAAAATAGCTGGGCATGGTGGCACATGCCTGGTAATTCCAGCTACCTCGGAAGCTGAGGCTGGGGATTGCTTGAGTCTGTGGTACCCCAGGCAATGTGAGCCTGCGGTTCCATGGGCAAAAATAGTGAGAACTAGTCTCCAAAAAAAAAAAAAAAGTTTGTCTTTTTTGATCGATTAATAATATTCCATCGTGTACATATACCACAACATTCTGATCCATTCATCTGTTTCAGGGCATTTGGGTTGTTTCCATATCCTGGGTATTGTAAATAGTGCCGCAATAAACATCCGAGTACAGATGTTCTTTAGAATTAGTGTTTGGTACCCTTTGGGTAGATTTCCAGAAGTGGAATTGCTGAATCAGACGGTAGTTCATTTTCAGTAGTTTAAGGGTTCTCCACACAGCTTTCCATAGTTTGCATTGACCAGTTTGCATACCACCAGCAGTGTAAGAGCGTTCTTTTTTCTCCACATCCATGCCAGTATTTGTTGTTGCCCATTTTGTTTTTTAAATATAGACCATTCTTACTGGTGTGAGATGGTATCTCATTGTGGTTTTGATTTGCATTTCCCTGATTATTAGTGATGTTGAGCATTTTTTCATATGCCTATTGGCCACCAAATGTTAAGTTTTAGCTCAAATTAAATGTGCTTGGAACATGAGTGTATCTTTGTGAACACAGTGTCCCAAATAAGACCTTGTCTCTGTAATTGTTGGACATCTGATTCTTTTTCCCAGGAGAAATGGAGGGGACATACTCAGATCATGGGTATGTATCTCTGGCTTTCCTGTAAGTTATATCTCCAACAGCCATGAATCCTGCAAACACGATATGAATGTACGTACAATTTCCCCCTTTTTGGCCCCCAGGACTTCGCTAAAGATGAATGTTAGGGCAGGGCTCTGGGCGGAGGGAAGATGAACCAGCAGGAGGGTGATTTCTGGGAGAGGCTGTAGAATCCAGCCTGGAGTGAGGAGAAAGAATCACAGGCTTGAAGGTTGCTGGGGGGCCTGGGATAGTGACATCTGGGGCGCTAAGAAGCGAGATTTGGGGACAAAGGCAATTGTGTTTCAGCCACAGAAAACCTCATCTCTATAATACAATTCCTCATGTTAAAGAATGGGGAGGCAGTGTGGTTTTGTATAGCAAGCACAGCAAGAGAGGTGGGTTGTGGTTCTGGTACTGCCTGTGTTCTTGGCTTTGTGACCTTTGAGTTCGCTTCCTTATATGTAAAATGAAAGTTAAACTAGCACTGGGCGGGCTTCCTTCTCTGCTAAACACCCTGTGTTTCAGAGCAAGTGTGTTTTTATGAATATCTATGGATAGGAATATCTATGAATGTGCCTTTCTGTGCTCCTTTCTCATTTCATTTTCCTTAGATAAAAATAAATTAGGCATTTTTCAATTTCTGTGGTACCACCATTATGTAAGGATGTATTTTCAGCAGAAATCTTCAGTTTTGGAGCTTTAGCATAAGTTGGGTGGCATCTTTCATTCTAACAACTCATGTAGAGAAAATGCTGGGGTGATGCATTTCCCCATGTTTTATTTGGAACGCTGAGCTGTATTAGACACAAAGTAAAATCACATTAAATTTTACATTATCAGTCCCCTATTGTTTAGGTGAAATACTTCTTTCATAAATTTAAGTTTTTTGGAGATATTTATGCAAAGAAAACAGCTTTAATATATCTCACATATACACATACATATGCAGATACATATTTTTTCTTGCATATATATAGAGGAAGTTTGGAAGGAAATATAACAAGCTAATCATAGTACTTCTATAGAATGGGTTATCAGAGGGACAGTATTATTTGTTATAATGGACATAGATTAATTTTTATAATTTCATGTGTGTGATTTGTTACACAGTAAGCCTTAAAATGATAAAGGTTTTTTGGAATTTGTAGATAGAATCACTATTTGACATAAGTAGTGTAAGACTTAAATGGTATCATTTTGTTAGACTACATAGAGAAAAGAATAACTCTTCTCTTATGGAGTTAAGGGTTGAAGATTCTCTTTTCAGTATATACTTGGATAGGATTCATGTGATAATTAAAGTAAATGAAGATATTTTTTTTCTCCAACCACTTAAAGAGGCTTGCATCCAGAGATGACAAATATAATTGCATCATATTTGGTTATGGCAGCCTAGAGAATGTGTAGAGAATCATGTTAGGACTGCAAGGACTGGAAACTATTTCTCATTGAAGCTGGCATAAGACTATACCTGAAAGAACAGCTCAAGAATTAATGACTAATGGAATAAATGACTGTTGCATTTATTTAGGTAAAGTAAAGTTATAGGTAAGAAGGATAATCCAACATGATTGAGTTTCAGTTAAACTAACTTCATCCTTGTTTATCAAAACATTCACCAATATTGATGGGAAGCTGAGAAATTAAGTATTGCAAATATTATTGTTTCTGTGACCCTCTTCAACCATCTGTTGATGATACTGAGGAAGAATTAAATGATTTAGAGATGCGAAGAAATAACTCAATTTTCATATTTGTAGTTTAATAGGGCAACAATGTTGCATATATATACTGGATATGTAGAGAAACACACATTTTACATAAGGCCTAACTGTTAAAGAAGGAAAAATAAAGTGCCCCCCCCCTTTCTCTTGGAGGAAAAAAAAAAGAGGAAAATTCTCAATTTCAAAGTAGTAAAAAAAAAAACAATGCCATAATATTGTATCTTCAGTTATTTTTGGCTGAATTTTAAAACAAAGCCAAGTGTTCACATGGCATCTTACTTGCAACCATAAATATGACATTCATCTATTCATTTAACAGCATCCATTGAGCCTCTATGACAACTCTGTTCTAGACTCTGGGGATGGATAGCCAGACAAGAAATAGAGATCTGGTTCCATGTTATTCATTACAGATGAGAAAATTAACTCTGTGAAGTGTCTTGTTCAGAGTCAGAATAAGAAGTTGATTCTAAATTCAGTATTTTAGCCTTGACACCACACTGCCTAATCAGAGGGCCCTGGTGGAATAGAGGTATCTGGTTATCCTTAGTTGTTAGGTGAGTATGTGTGTTCATTAGCTAAAAAGGCTACTTAGCAATAAATTGGAATTTGTGTGATGAAAATATTAGTGGAAGTTATCTGGCATCCAAATAAACTTCTGAACACACCATTTTCCCCCCTTTACCGTATGTGTATAGTTACTGGTTTTCCTAGTATTCTACACTTTTTACTTATTGCATACTTTTATTATCTCTTGAAATATTACTTATTTTGTATTACATGGGAATAAAGTTGGGGAATAAATTTTCTAATTGAAACAAAGTTTTATACATTATCTGATGATAAAGTTGAAAGTTTCATATAAATTGTTAAATATTATATATTATTTTATTTTAAAACTGATTTTAATTTTTTTAAGTTTCCAAATATTAGTCACTGAATTTTACCTGAAGATATTATAATAAAAGAGTAACAAATAGTTCCCTAAATTGGCATTTTTAAGAGGCTGGAGGAAAAAGATCATTAATTGGAATTTGCAATAATTTGAGTGGGAACTGATCAGATACCTTGGAAAGATAAGAGCTAATTGCTCACAAAACTGAACTGTATAAAAAGATTCTGAATTCTAAATCTATGTAAAAACATATTTTGGGATGCCTTTGTGGAAACAATCTACTTTCCTATGTTCTAATTTATTTCAGAGATATGTATAGAACTCAATGATTGAGATGACAGTGACTGAGATGGATTTAAACAGATGCTGCTTCTTTGAAAATCATGAACTTATTTCCCATAATATATTTATAATGGAATTGTAGAGACAGAAATGTAGAAGAAATGGTAGCCTGAAGTCTTTCTTTTCAGGGCACAGGAGGACACACAAGAGAAAATTCCTTGATGAGGGTTTTGGGCAGGGAAGCTGAGTGAGCTCTGGTTGCTGCTTTCAGAAAGACTTATGCACACGTTCAACTGAGTTCAACCAGCCAAGGTAAAAAGAAACTGATAATCAGTGCAGGAGACTGTATGTAGCATCTCACACAATATGTATGGGGGCTGTGAATTTCCCACTCCTTATTTTGTCTAAATTGCACTCAACTTTCATCAGACTCGTGAATGCTCAACCCAGCCTTTTAGTACATTTACGTCAACAAACGCTGCGACTTCCTGCTTCATTCAAATAAAATGGAGGCTACAAATTATGAATGGCCTCTTCCCCACTCACCCCTGACAGTTTACCCTCCTCTGCTCCGTCAAGACCTGTCCTCCCCTCCAGATGAGCCTCCCTAAGGTATCCTCTGCCAATCCTCACAGAGGAATAATCATCCTCACCTGACTCTTGAACTCACACCTGCCAACTTAGAATATGGATTTATATTTTCTAAATGTGTGGTCATGGGCAAGTGACTTAACCTCTTTGTGCTGCATCTTCCATCTGAAAAAAAGGGAACTCATGGTAGCACTTTTCACACAGTTCTGAGCACTTACTAGAAGTAGATAGAGGGATTGACATAGTATGGATGTGGGTTTCCACCATTCCTCCCCCTGCTATTAACCTACTAACTTCTGAATCTTCCATGGTTTTCATCTGTTAGCTGCTATGTTTGCTGAACCATTTCCTATTCTGGAAAAGGATAAATAGATTCATAAAAGTCAAACATCCTCTTGTGCTGTCTTTTTTTTTTTTTTAGGCCACACTTGTTTTCATTATAGTATTAGATTTCAGTTTATAATAAAGAACACCTTATAGGAGATACAGTAATTTCATGTGATGTTGACATTAAAAATGATTTCTGCTCCCATTCATTTTTCTTTGCTTTCTTTTTCTTTGATTTATACCCCATCTTATTATGTTCACTTGATGACAGTGACTTTGTGTTTTTAGAATCATTACTTGTCCCTTCAGTTTCAATATAAAATCTGCACATACTAAAAACTTAACACAGATTGTATATATTTGTGTTATTTAAAAAGAAACTTTATTAATGCTAAGGATCATAGGCTTTCTTTTTTATTTATTAATATGTTTTACATTGCCGTAGTCCCCATACTTCTCCCACCACCATATCACCTGTGACCCATCACCATTTTACCTGTGTTCTTCCTTCCCCTGTTTCATCCCCTTCTATCTCGCTCCTTTTTTAGATATTTCATTTCTATTGTCAACTTGCTGGCTTTTACTATTTCTTGTCCTTATGTTCGGTTTATCTAAATTCCACATATAAATGAGCTCATTGGTTCTGAGTAGAAACATATTCATGAGTCAATTAGTTGCATTAAGATCTTTTTTTGATATAAAGAAAATAACCTACTTGAATTCCTAGATTCAGATATCTTCAAAACTGAAATTTTGATGATACCTGAATCCCCTTTTAACTACCACATTCCTTTTCCTTTCCACCCAAGAATCTAAAAGATTTTTGAGGGCTAGTCTCTACTTTGCCACAATTAACTTTTTTTTTTAGAAATTTTAACTATGAGGTACTGACTAGATACAAAAATGTTAAGTATTCCTATTTGAGTCTTTGGAAATCCTATGTATCTGCCTCTTACTACCAACCTTGGTGTTTCCTAGCAATACCCCCCCAAACCCCCCTCATTTGCCTTTATCATACATTACTATGTAGATTTTTGTATTTATTATTCCCTTTCATCATAGGTTTACATAATATTTGTGTATATTTAACCTGGCCTATAGTTCAACCCTTTAGGTGAAATTATGAGTTCACTTATCAGGAACACTGTTTCTTCAAACTGAGCTTTAATTTCATCTATTTTTGTTGTATAAAGAATGTCATTATATAATCACATTTTTTTCCCATTGATGAATATTTGAACCTTTTGCTATTATAAACAGATTTGCTATACCATTCTTGCATCTATATTTAGGAACCCATGTACATAACAATTTTTTCTAAGATCTATACCTAGGGATGGTATTTCTGGAACATTTAATATATGCCCCTTTGTAGTCATTGAATATTATATATTCTATATATTAAATGTAGTTCATGTTTTATAGCATGTAAACATGTTATGAATTGTTGGTCAAAGTGGTTAGGCTATTTGATTCATCAGCTGTGTGAATGTTCTTCCAGATTTAACTTTCAGGATCTGAAGTCAGACATATTTTTGTTTATTCCTTGATCATTCTGTCTTATTCAGTGAAGTTTCCATTTATAGATTGTGCTCATTTTTCTGTTTAGGTTGTTTATCCCTTTCATTTAGTTGTAGTATTTGTTTATAATTCTGGGATACTAAACCTGTATCTAAATCTGTGATTTGTCTTTTCAACCTATGTCCTTTCTTTTCCTATACCAGCTTTTATGTCTTTTTTGGTTCTAGCACTTTGACTATGAACCTTGATGTGTTATTTCTTAAGAACAAACAAAAACAACATACTGAGATATAATTCGTGTACCATACAGCTCATACTTAAATTGTGCAGTTCTGTGGCATTTAATGTTTTCCAAAAGTGTCCATCTATCTCCGTAATCATCTCTAGGACATTTTCATTACCTAAAAGAGAAACCTCCTGCCCCTTAGTCATTACCCCCAATCCTTCCATTTCCCCAGCCCTAGGCAACCGCTAATCTATTTGTCTCTTCTGGGAATGGCATTTAAATGGAATCATACAATCCTTTTGCCTTTTTCATTTGGTGTAATGTTTTGAAGCTCATGTCATAGTATGGACTCGTACTTCGTTTTACTGCCAATATTATTTCTTTGTATGGATATATCATATTTATTTGTTCAAAAGACTTTCTTTCCTGCACTGAATTGTCTGAGCATTCCTGCAAAAAAAAATCAACCAGCTAGAGATAGATGGGTTTTTCTTCAGAACTTTCAATTATCTTCTGTTGATTTATATCTAGTCTTATGCCAGTACCACATTTCCTTGATTACTGTCACTTTAAAACAAGCTTTTCAGTTAGAAGGGTGAGCCCTCCAATTCTGAGCAGACTCTTCAATGTTATTTTGTTTTTTTTCTGACCCCCATGAATTTTCATGTGAATTTTAGGAGATTCTTCTTGGTTTCTTTAAAGTTGTTAGCTGGGATTTTGATGGAGACTGTGTTATCCCTATAGATTGATTTCAAGTGTGACTTTTTCTAGTAATGTTTTCTTTTTCTTTTTTTTAAGAGACTAGGTCTTACTCTATTGCCCGGGGTAGTCCCAAACCTGGGGACTCAAGTGATTCCTAATCTCAGCCTCCCAATGCTGGGATTACAGGTGTGCACCACCACGCCCAGCTATTTTTTGAAACTATGTCTTACTGTGCCCGGGGTAATCTCAAACCCATGGACTCAAGCAATTCCTAGCCTCAGCCTCTTAAGGCTGGTATTAAAGGCACGCACCACCTCACCCGGCTTCTGTAATATATTCTTGATTTTCTTCTGAGTTTTCACTGGTAGTAGCTTCAGCATCCACAATTTCACTAAGTTTGTTCAAAGTGATCTAGTTTTTCATCCCTATTATATTCCTCAAAGTTCTTCTAGCTACCACCTACTGCCTGATGCAAAGGCTACTCCACTTTTTTAGGTATTTTTTATAAACATATACCACTCTGGACCCCAAAATCAGTATGAGTATTCTATTGCTGCCACAATAAATTCACCAATCTGAGCTGACCTCCAGTAACTCTTTAGTATTTTTGTCCCTCACCATTCTTTTTGTTCAAAACTTTCATAATAACAAGTAGCTGGAAGTTCCTGTAGAAAATCCCTTCTTGGATCTGTGTGCCACTTATGGTCTTTTTTCTTCCTAGTGTCATAGTTTGGGCTGTTATAACAGAAAACCATATTCTGGGGGATTAAACAACTTATAATTCTTACTGTTCTGAAGACTAGAAATCCAAGATCAGGGTACAGGCCGATTGGGGTCTTGATGATGGCTCTCTCTAGTTTTGTTCTCACATAGCCTTTCCTTGCACCAACTCCCCCCCCCTTATATTATAAGGGCACCACACTTATAATATCAGCTAAACCTATATCTCCCAAAGACCCTACCTCCAATATCATCACACTGGGGATGAGGGCTTTAACATTTGAATTTAAGAGTACACAAACATTCAGTCCCTATCATTCTGTCCCCTGGACCCCCAAAAATGTATGTCCTCTTGCATGCAAATTACATTCATTCCATCCCAACAGCTGCAAATATCTTTACTCATTCCAGCATCAAATCTAATGTCCAAAGTCTCATCTTAATACCATGTAAATCGGCTATGGGTAAGCCTTATGGTATGATTCATCCTGAGGCAAAAATTCCTCTCCAGCTGCGAACCTATGAAAACAGACAAGTTAAGTGTTTCCAAATGACATGGTGGGACAGGCATAAGATAGCCTTTTGTCTCTCAAGAGGGACAACTAGGAAAGAAGGAAGGGGTGATGGAGCTTCCAGTAAATCTAAAATCTAGGTATCCATAGTCCATTGAACCTTAAGGTTCTGGAATAATCCTCTTTGGTTGGATCGTCTACCTTCTAGAGCCAGTGGGGCAATGGTCCTCTTTTGTGGTTCTGCCAGGTGGGGGCCTTACCCAACACCCACACACCTCTGGCAGGTAGCAGAGTGTTTTCTGAAACTGGGATGGGATAACTTGACTGTCCATGTACGTGGGCCTCTGGTGGGAATGGCAGCCCTATATAATCCCTGAATCTCCTTGAGTGTCATTATCCTTTCCTCGCTTGAAGAAATACTACATGTTTGCAAGTAAATAACTGTGGTGAGGTCGTACAGGATCTGAGAAGTCCATTAACCTGCCTTCATTTTTTCCCATCTCCACCCCCTCTAGTAAAGAACTGGCTGTGTTCCTGCAAGGCGGCTGCTTAAGTCCCCGCTCACTCAGACTAATCTCCTTATCAAATGGCTAGTCAGCTCCACCCTTGCGATTTTCTTCTCAATATGTCTTCTCATATGTTGCAATATAGAGAGGCTGAGAATTTTCCAAATCTGAACGTTTTTATTCCATTTTGCATAATGATTTCTTCTTGAATTCATTTCTCTTTTATACTTTACTATAAACCGTCAGAAGAAGCCAAATGGCTGTTTCAAAACTGCTTAGAAATCTCAGCTAAATATGTAATTTCATCACTTGCAAGTTTTACCTTCCACAAAACAGGAGCACATGAACACAATTCAGCCAAGTTCTCTGCTGCTTCAGAACAAGGACTGCCTTTCTCCATGGCCGTTGCACGTTCCTCATCTCTGTTGCAACCTTATCAGAATTCCTTAACTGTCCACGTTTCTATGGACATTCTGTACGTGATGACTTACACATTTTGCAAGTAACTGGAAGCTTTCTCCACCACTCTCCTCTTTTCTAAGTTCTCACCAGAATCACCTTTAACAGTTCTTTACAGGAATATTAGCTTTTTCTAGCATATGCTTCAAAAGTCTTTCAGCCTTTACCTGGTAGTCCATTCCATATCTTTCAAGTGTTCATTACAGCAGCACCTCACTTCTTGGTACCAGTTTCTATCTTAGTTTAAGCTGTTACAACCAACTAGTACAGACTTGCTGACTTTGACAGCAGATATTTATTTCTCACAATTCCGAAGCCTGGAAATGTGAGAGCACCGTCTGGTTTTCTCCTCACACAGGCTTTCCTTGGAATGCAGAGAGAATATGTGCTGGATGCAACACCCCCTTAGAGGGACACTATTACTATCATGAAATCCTAATTGCCTAACTCCCAAAGAGCTCAATTCCAAATACCATCCCATATATCACTCTATGTATCTTTCTGGTGTTTAGGGCTTCAACAAAGAATTTTGTGACCACACAAATATTCAGTCTATACTCTCCCTACTTTATTATTATTGACTGTCTTTATCTTCCAAAACTAAGCAATAGAAAACTCTCTCTTAGAAACTTGCCCTCTGCTAAGCCATCCAACTCTGTGTCTCTGCATTATAGATGGTCTTTCATCCTTACTTGTACCAGAATCTCCTTCACATAACTGTTTCCCCTTATCAACTAAGTCTCTTGCCTCCTTACTCTCTGGCTTTAATAACTATCTGGTACATAGTGGTAACTTAGAACTGACTTTTAGATAGAGGAAATTATGACTATACCAATCAAGAACTAAACACTTCTATCAAACATTTAAAAATTAGAAGATTAAAGAGTAGTTCTTTTTTTTTTTTTTTTTGAGACTAAGTCTTGCTATTTTTGCCCATGGAACCACAGGCTCTCATTGCCCGGGGCACCACAGACTCAAGCAATCCCCAGCCTCAGTTTTCCAGGTAGCTGGGATTACAGGCACGCACCACCACGGCCCAGCTATTTTTTTTTTTTTTGGAACTAGGGCTCACTCCAGGCCCCAGGCGGGACTCGAATCGCCATCCCTTGACCCGGCCGCTTCATAGGCTGAAGCTTACAAGCACAAGCCACGGTGCCCAGCCTTAAAAAATAGTTCTTAAAAATGTTAAAACAAGTGACAGGGAGAAGGCTGATGTTCAACTTACCATATTAGTGGTAAAGCAGTATCCCAAATAAATAAAGGGACAAAGTGATGACAGCCCATACAGAACAAATAGAGTTAACAAAATATGAAAAATGCTTTAATAAAAATACCGTTTTTCTAATCACTTCATCAAATACAGTCTTGTTACTTAATACCACTTTAGCCAATGAGAGGCTGCAGAGGGCCATGTTTCCCACAGACTATGGTACGAAGCCCAAGGGTGCAGCAGGCTGCGCCATTGAGGTTGGTATAAATACATTCGGTGACATTCAGACAAAGGTGAAATTGCCTAATGATTTCTCAGACCATGTTCCCAAGAACACATGATGGCAAAGATCTTCTGTTACCTGTCATGCTCATCAAAGACATCGCTAGCAGACATTGCTAACAAATCTACCCGAAGAGCAACTCCACAGTCAAGCCTGCTACCATGTTACACTCTGTCTGGATGGCTCTACTTCCAGATGTCTCTCTTACAGAACTAATCAATCTAATTTTCTTTTTTATTAAACTTTTATTTTTGCAATAGAAATGCATTTAAATGTTTTTGAGTTTCAAAGACACTATAAGTAAGGAGGAACAAGATTCCCCACTGTCCTTACATACTATCCAGAGAAACCACAGCCAAGGGAACAAGGTTAGTGGAAAATAAATAAGTAAATAAGTAAAAATAAATAAGTAAATAAATACATAAATACATAAATAAATAAATGACACTGCAAGTGGAGAGTGAAAGATTTGCCTGCTACCATATACCCCAAACACTGAGTTTTCTGAAAAATCCTTATTTATTTTCAGAGGTATATGCATTCGTCATCCAGGTATCTCTCCCTTCTTGTTCTTTTTCTTTCTCTTTCTCTCTCTCCCCCTGTCCCTCTCCTATTCCCTTTGCCACATATCAATTACACACAAACTGTAACCTGTTACCTAAAATGGTCAGGTGTTGCTTCTGTGCTTACCAATACCTTGGAGAAAGTTACATCAGTACTTGAAGAGCTTGCTGCCTCTTTCTGAGGGGGAGGGAGGGAACATCTACATGCTCTTACATTGGATGGCATAGAGCATGTTAGTTTAGCAGTGACTATTTCTTTAAAAGTCAAATTGTGAGATCAAAGAGTTCCCACATTTGTGCTTTCTCTAGACATAGACCAATTGTTTTCCACACAAGTAGCCCAGTTCATCCTCCTATCAGCCATGTAAGCAGGTGAGAGTGACTTTTTTCAAACCCTGCAGCATAGTATGTGTTAAAATCTGAAATCTTTGCCATCTGAAATCTTTGCCAATCTAAGTAAAAAAAAAAATCTCAGCATAGCTTTAATTTGCATTTCTGTTATGAGGAGCATCCTTTAATAGATTTAAGAGCTATCTGTTCACTAAATGAACTGTGTCTGTTCATATACTTTGCTCATTTTTCTATTGAGTTGTTGTTTTAGTCCTCACAGATTTGAGGAGTCGCTCTATATTAAGGGAATTAGACCTTTGTCATGAGTCTAAGTTCCCCCTCCCCCAGCTTGTCATCTTTTAACTGTGCTTAATTGTGTGTTTTGTCATGCAGAAACTTACATTTTGTTATATGATTGAGTTAGTCTTTTTTTTTTTCTTTCACTGCTCTGGGGTTTGTATCAAATTTAGGAAGATTTTCCTTCCTTCAGGAAGTAATTTGAAATATGTTGAAAGCTTTATATAAAATGGCTGATTGTATTCTTTGTACATTAAAGTATTTGGTAACAATAATGAAGTTCAATAATTGGAAAATGGTTGCTTTAAATGTGATATACATGTCATGGGATATTCATTTGTTAGTAAACAAGGCAGATGTTTGTGTTCAGGTTGAGATCAGAATAAAGATCATGTTGATTCCAAATCTTCTATTATATAAAAGATAGAGCAGAAAAACTGGGAGGTAGATTAGTAATAGGAATTGGATAGTGAGATTATTTTATTACTTAGTGCCTTTGAACTTCTAAAATGAGTGTGGCTTCTCCTAATGAAAGAAAAATATAGCACGGATGGTAGTGTAGTTTAGCATGCATCATGTAATAAGTACTTCCCAGGATCCACTGACTTTGGCTAGTTGTCATTTTCCACACCCTCACCAGCCCAGAAGTAGCAAAGAAAACTAGTGATTGTTTGTCCAGAGTAAAGCTAGTTTATCCAGATTTTCTGCTTTCGGTCTTTTATTGTGGGATATCAGGATCTTGGGGAATGTTCTCTTTTATGTATTTCCCTGTAGAGAAGGTGCAGCTCAAATTACAACGGAGCCCTAAAATGAGCACATAATAGTGAATTTTTATTTCTCTCTTTTAAATTCTTCCCTTTGTAGAGGTCTGGCCTTTTTAAATTAAGTTTTGTGTCTCTGTGTGTTCTCTATAGTCTCACAACAATTGGTAGACTTGTTTTTTAAAATGGGTCCCATTGGTTATAATTTGCAAAATAATAAAATTCAACTAATCTCAGTGTACAGTTTGAGTTTTGACAAATATATTTACTGAGTGCTACCACCACAATTTAAATAAGGCATTTGCAGCTAGATAACAGAGAGCTTTTTAAAGATAGAACTTAAAAGCTATGATTTGTTTTATACTAACATACTTTGGAACACTTAAAAAGTAACAGTTAATTTTAGATAGCATTCAAAAGAGGTATAAATCTTTGAAAAGTTAATGGCTTATACAGTAACTGTATATAGTTAAATAATTAACTTCACAAAAGAACCCAGCTTTGGTTATAGCATAAAATTGAAAAAAAGTAAACGTGATAAAGAGCCATATATGAGCCATTAATTGAATTCTTTGAGGTTCTGAGACTTCAAAGGGCCAGTCCTGTGCATTTTGGAGTCTTGATTTCTTTACCTTTCCTTGTCTGCCTTGCATCTATTTATTCTCATGTCCAAATGAATGATAATTTGGAGCAATTGGAAAACATCAGTAAGATCCTTTCTTTAGGATCTTACTACTTCCAGGAACACACGTAATTAATGATGCTAGAGAAATTGCGATAATGAGAATTATATATATTAGTAAATTTAGTGAACCTGATGATTTCCCCAACAGAGCACAGTGTTTCCCAGGAAAGACAGTTTTAAATATCTAACCTCATTTCAAGGAGGAACACTTAAGGAAGCTTTCACCTGTTGGGGCAAGAGGTTATGTTTGTGTAAATGAAACCATTGCACAACCATCCAGGCTAAACGTGGTGCTTCTGTAGATTCTTTACAGCACTCTACAGCTGATGCTGGAGTTAGGTGGGAGTGGGGATCAGGGCTGTCATTTGACTTTTTTTCATTTTAGTCCCTCCAGTTTGAGAGGCGTGTTCATCCTCCTCTCTATTCCACCCATGAGTCGCTTCTTCCCTATTCTTTCCTTCTATTTTGTTCGGTTTTCCCTTCTCCCTGTCCTCTATTCTAGGAATTGTAGAAAAATAAAGAGGATTCTCACTTGCAATTTTGCTTTTTCTCTACAGAGGTCAATTTAACATCTTAAAAATTTTGTGTTTCATATAATAATATTAATACTGTTTTACTACTACGTTTAATTTGCATTTGAGAAGCCTGAGGTGAATTGATCCAACCTGGAAATCTTAAATTGAAAATAACTTTTTTCACTCTTAAGATAGAAAATTTTCCATCTGCTTGCCTGTAATTACAATGGTTTGCAGGGTATCCAAAGGATTAAATACTAATTGATCTTAAGCATTGCTGTGTGCATGTGGAAGCAATCTAGAAATTAGAAATATGTGTTCATTCTAATTCAAAATAACAGCTAGATTACTAGCAAACAAATCAGGGGCTTAGGTATAATTGAATTATTGAAAACCATGGATGCATGGATTTCCATAAAACTAGACCATCTGAAATTTGTTAGGCTATTTGTACAGAAAATTCATGTAGCAATTGAGTGCCAGATCTCTAAATTTCATAGCTTGGAAAAACATCGTAGTTAATTAGTTTCTTTAAATGCCTTTTGGAGGTATATTAGTGTGTTTATGGGTCTGCCATGGCTCCCCTAATAAAAAACCTGTGACTGGGTGGCTTAAACAACAAAAATTTAATTTTTCACCATCCTGGATGCTACAAGTCTGAGACTAAGGTGCTGATAGGCTTGGTGTCTGCTGAGATGAGGTTTCATCTGTTGGGCTGTAGATGATCTGCACAGTCTCTTCTCCATGGATATCATTTCTTTCTTGTTAGGGAAGAATCCTTACATCCTCATTTAGACTTGATTATTTCCCTAAAGGTACAGCCTACAAATACAGATACATTTGGAGGTATTCACATGTGAATTTGGCAATGATGGCATATGATTCAGTCCCTAACAGAATACATTACAAATAAATATTTATAAATATGCACTGATATTTCTTATACAACGATTGTGTGGACTGTTCAGCAGTATTGTACTTTTGTTTTGATGTGAACCCTAGAAAATAGTTGCGTTATGCTATCATCGAAAAACGTTTTTCCCCATAACTTAGGTCTCTTCCTCTACCAAACTAAAACTCTTGGAAGTCAAGATACCAATGATTGTTGTAGTTTTTAAAGTTATTTTGCCTTCAGGCCGGGCATGGTGGCTTGTGCCTGTAAGCTTCAGCCTATGAAGCGGCAGGGCCTAGGGATCATGGTTCGAGTCCCGCCTGGGGCCCGTAGAGAGACATAGTTCCAAAAAAAATAGCTGGGTGTGGTGGTGCATGCCTGTAATCCCAGCTACCTGGGAGCTAAGGCTGGAGATTGCTTGAGTCTGTGGTACCCTGGGCAACATGAGCCTGCAGTTCCATGGGCAAAAATAGTGAGACCTAGTCTCAAAAAAAAAAAAATAATAAAATAAAATAAAGTTCTTTTGCCTTCAACTGATATTATGAAGTAGAGATTACATTATCATCCAAAATGAGCACACATATTCTCAAAATCATACCCCAGAGCAGAACTCTACAATGAAAATTACCTCCTGATATTATATATTTATCTTTTCAAGTCTTTGTGGTGGAAAAACGCAGATTGTAACACATTGTACTGACTTCATGACCCCCTAACGGGTGAATCCCACTATGTGGAATTAGATTTTGACGGTGCTTTGCAGAGCTTCTGACATAATAGGCCTTCTGTAAGTGTTTACCAAACATGAATCACTGAGTTGGGTGAGTGCTAAGGAGCTTAGAGAATTTCTTTAGCAGCAGATTTTATCTATTTCTTCTTGTCTGTTACTTGGAATTTTAAGTTTGATTTTGTTTGTAGCCATGTTCCCAGACTGAATTCAGATTTCTTTAGGTGGAATTCAGGCAAATGTTTCTTGATTTTTTTTAAATAAGCTTCTTAAAAGTAGGTTTAGATTTTAGAAAATGTTGCAGTGATTGTGGAGAGAATTCCAGCTTTCTCATTGTTGATACCTTATATATCTTTGGTATATTTGTCATAGTTAATCAAACAATAGTGACATATAATTATTAATATTCTATGCTCATTCAGATTCCATTAGTTTTTCTTTAACATCTTTTTTGGTTCCAGATCCCATTCAGTGTAACACATGACATGTAGTCCACCTGTCACTTTGGGGACTGCTTAGAATAACAGTATCTCACATTTTCTTTTTTTTTTTTACCCCTTTTTTTGGCAAGTACTGGTCTGGTATATTGTGGAAAAGTCCCTCAATATAAATTTGCCTGGTGTTTTTGTCATGGTTTATAGCCACTAGAATTTGAAGGAAGACAATCATAGAGATTAAATATAAAAGATACCTGTTATGAATATGACTTAATCGCTTACAATGTCGTCCTTATCATCTGGCTGATTTCTCAGCTGGATCTTTTTACTGGAAAGGTATCCCTTTCTCCTTTCTATACTATCTTCTGTCACTCAGTATAGTCCTACCTCGGAGGTGGTAAAATGTGCCCCTACCCCTTAAGAACAGAGTAGCTGAACAAATTATTTGTTCTCCTTCTCCTGCACAGGATTTAGCGTATTCATTCATCTAATCTTATTGCTATATTATGGATTGGTACTTATTTTGTCCTTTGTATTGCAATTCAATACTACATGGATTTTTACTCAAATCATTTTAAGTTTTTGCCTCTGGCAACTCTTTCAGATTGGTCCTTTGTCCTTTGGACACATAGCCATTATTATTTTGTCTTGAGCACTTCCATACTTTCTAGGCTTACAGTATTCCTCAGATTCTTCTTATATCTTCCCTACCTTAGCCCTGGAACCAGCAATTTTGCTGGGAGGCTGGTTCCTTTATTAGGGACAAAGATCAGAGTGTCCGTTATGTTCTTTGCTATATGGTGATACTACATCTCTGTTGTTTTCTCAACAGGAAGAACTAGGAGATGTGAACCTGTGTTTCCCATGTATCTTTAACTAGTTCTTTATCCATCTATATCTTTATGAATCTAGCCATGAGCTCATAGTGATATATCTGTGACTCTAATCCACTACAACATGACTTATTCTAGCATTCCTGTCTTGCTTATCTGTAACTTCCTCTCTGAAGTGAGAGAGAGCTGGCTCCCACTAGCCACCATCTGTTCACTAATTTTTCATCCCCAGTATGCACTGTACAATGGTTTCAGAACTGTTAACTTACACCCCTGGGGGAATCAACTTTCCTCGAGTTCATTCCTTATGTACGGTTCTTTTTGTCTTTAGTCTTTTCCAGAATTACTTAGATCCATGCCTTTTTTCTCTGACTCCTGTCAGTAAGTTTATGCTACACATTAGAGTCTTTCTTCACTGTTTACATTCTATCCAGGGATTCTGTGATCTGGTTGATTTTTTAAGTTTACTTTTATACTAATAGTTCTACGGCTTTTGTCAAATGCATAATGTTATGTCACCACTGCCATTACAAGAACAACCTGGAGGGCCTGAGAGGAGCAGTGCCTCCCCCATGCCTGGGGTGACATTGCCAGGCCTTGTGGGATGAGACAAAAGCAGCAGGTGGGAGAAGGAAGGCAGAGCAACTTCCCAGCCTGTAGACTGACACTTCAGACTCCAGCCCTGACTTCCCAAGTGGAGGCAGCAGGGGACTGGGGAGGGCGCTCAACCAACCATCTTGAGGACTTTAAACAGCAGAACGCAGAGGGGATGGCATTGTTGGTGCTTCCCCATCTGTGTATGGCAAGATGGTGGCTGGCCCACCCAGCAGAAGAAGCAGGAGCAGGCAACACGTGGAGGGCAAGAGGAGGTAAAGGGCAGCTGTTCAGTGTAGCCAGAGGGACAGATGTTGCCAGGGTCATGCAGAGGAGTTTGGCCTGCTAAGGAGAAGCAGAACTAGGAGCCAGGCTAATAAGTGCATGGACAGGAGCTGCATATATGGAGAAGAGTTCCAGTAGAACATCAGGGGGTGGCCTCTGGAGCATCAACCTACAGGTTTGGAGGTTGCCCTACCTTCCTCTCTCCACTGCAGTAACTACTCTCCTGTCACCTTGCAAAGGCAGGGCTTGGGGAGGTGCCACCGATCCCTGTCCTCTGCCCTCATATTTCCTATGACATTACTACATTACCATACAGAACAGTTTGGTCATCCTGCAAAATCCCCAATCTTCAATTAGAATATGTGTATTTCCCAAAACTCCTGGTGAGTATAATCTATTATTTTGTCTTTATAGTGTTCCCCTTTTCACAATAGTATATAAATGGAATCATACAGGATGTACATTTTGACATTGGCCCCTTTTACTTAGCAATATGCATTTAAAAATTCTTTTCATGAAAAGTAACTCATTATTTTTGACAGCTGAATAATAGTCTACAGTATGGGTATAGCATGGATATATCATATATCATGCTATATATATATCATATATATCATAGTTTGTCCATTCATCTTGGTTGCCCTCAGTTTGGAGTATTTATTTATAAAGATGTTATAAATACTAATTAAAAGTTTTTGTGCCGATGTAAGTTTTTCAACTGGCTAAATACAAAGGAGTATGATTTCTGGATTGTGTGGTATGTCTTTATTTTTTAATAAAATCCTAAACTATCTTCAGAAATGATGACACCATTTTGCATTGCTATCAGCAGTGATGAACTTTGGTTCTGTATCTTTACCAAAATGTGGTATTTCCAGATTTTTGAATTTTAGTCACTGTTATGCATGTATAATAGTGTCTTGCCTTAATTGACATTTAGTGATGTGGAACATTTTTTCTTATGTTGAGATGACATCTAGATATCTCTTTTAATGAACTGTCAAGATCTCTTGCATTTTCTAAGTAGGTTGTTATCTTGTTTAGGTTTAAGTACTCTGTCTTCATGAATATAAATCCTTTTCCTCTGAATAGAAATCATTTATCAAATATGGGATATCAGATTTGCAAATATGATCCATGTTGACTGGTTGTTGGATGTGGGTTTTTGCAACATTCTTTGATTTTGAACCTCTGTTTCAAAACCCCAGATTTGACTGAGATAGGAAACTTGGATAACCACCGTTTTAAATGCCTTCTCCTCTCCAGGCCAGATCTTACTAGTCACCCTCTCTGGATCTTAATGGCCTCTTTTGTAACAGAAGGGAGATTAAGTTCCCTTTCCAAAAGCAGGTATCTTTTAATTTTTAGTTCTATGATTCTATAACTAACTGACCTTTTGAAACCCTCTTGGAGCACTACCAATACACAGTTAGATCTCCTTGCTTTCTAATTGCTCTCAGAGAGGAAAAGAACTGCATGGTCCAAGCATGGAGCCTATTTAATTTCTTTGTGGAATTTTCTTACTCCCATTGCCTAAAGCACAACTGTTCAGACAACATGCCAGAGTAAAGTAAATGTCAGTAACTTTGCAATGACAATAGGACAGAAATCCACTGGATCTTGTCTCAGAGGCACTGCTCACAGAAATGACCTCCACGCTTACCAGTTGTTACACAGCTACGCACTTGTAGGAAGACGAGATAACAATTTGGCCGTTTAGAATTTCTCTATATCCTTCCTCTTGGTATAGTTACTCCATCATTTAAAAAGCAGATCCCATTTTCTACAAGTTGTTTTTTCTCCAAAACCATCCTCTGAATCACAGAAAAGGAAGACTCACAAAGTAAGAGTACAGTATCTTGAAGAGTATCTACAGTGAAATAATTTTAGAAACCATAGAACAGTAACACAAACAGTATAGTAATAATTGCTAACTTTTGGTAACAAAAGAGAACTCATGGTATTCTTATCCCATCCTGTCATGTTATTAAATAAATGCAGAACTTGAAGTCCTTTTTCAACTTCAAATTTTAGGGTATTGCATTATGAGTTCCCTCAAACCTCGTAGTCAGAATGTTCTATTGTCTATTTAGTTTCTGTTTCTGTCCTCTGCTATTATGCCCATGTTGCCTTATCTTAGTGATTTTGTGGGAGTAGCATCGCACAGACTCTGGAATCTGAAATAGAGAGTTTTGAACTTCATTACTTACTAGCTGAGAGATTTTTGGCAAGTTCTTTAAACTCCCTACACTCTGTTTCCTCGTGTGTACCCTGTAGATAATAATAGTACCTACTTGGATTGCTGTGTCAAGCTAATAAACCATAAGGGCACTTAGTGCAGTGTCTGGCATATATTTGTTGCTGCTACTACTCGAGTGCTATTTTAGATGAGGTCACCTAGGTGTTAGGTTTCCAGCGAGAAGACCAAAAGGCCAAGAACATTTCAGGAACCTGTGAGAGTGATGTTGAAATCTCCTGGCAAAACAGCCCTTGCAGAATCTCTTTCCCTTCCCAGGATAACTGTCAGAGAAGAAAAAGGAAAATCCAGAGAGAAGGGAACCAAAGAAATTGAGAGAGAGGGTTTATTCCTGACAGGAAGAAGTTGGGAACAGATGCTGTAGAGAGACCCCAACAGGAAGTGAACTTCCTGTTGATTGTCTTGTCACAGAGGGTATCAGTGGTAGGAGAGTCAACTCGCCAGCACCCAAAACTGAGGAGTGAATGGTGCTGAATATATGGAGATCCCAAATGGAGGTGACTCAAGAAGTTTGGGGGTGGGGTGAGAAGCAAATCAAATGTAGCTATAAGAGATCTGGTGTCTGAGTTTTCATTTTTTTCAAGCTGGGAGAAATATTAATGTTTTGTTTTTAGACACAGTCAATGAAGAAAGATGGGAGTCCGAGGAGATGAAGCTTGAGGGTGTTGGTTTTTAAACCATATTTGAAAAGTAGGGAGGGCATGAGAACTCCGTACAAAAGAAAACACAGCATAGGTGACCCAGATAGTCTCATAGGTAGTAGAAATGAGAGAAAGTTAAGAGTTTGTTCTTCTAGGAAGTGGAATGGTGATGAGGGTGTTTGAGAGTTTAAGGAAAGGGGTGAAGTTTTAGGCAAGCTTCCCAACAAATATCACAGGAGCTGACTAGGCATTGTTAGGCATAAATTGATCTAGTTAGTGGAAGTTTTCCTAGCAGTTATCAACAGCCTGAACATGGAAGCATCATAATTACATGGTTGAATCTGAATAGGCAATGGTGTGGTTTTGAAACTTTCAAATAAAAAGTTGAAAAATAAATTCTCCTTGCACTGTCCACGTAGATTCATAAGTTGTTAACATTTTGCCATGTTTATCACTCTCATAGAAATACATGTTATTGAACCAGTTGGGAGTAAGTTAAATTTCATGACTGTTTAATCTTAAATTCTTCAGCAATCATTTCTCAGGAACAATAACATTGTTCTGAATAGCCACAGTACAATTATATCGAGAAATTTAACATTGACACAATGCTATTTTGAATCTCAGTCCATTTTCAAGTTTCCCCAATTGTCTCTGTAGCCATATAGCTTTTAAAAGTCAGGGGTTTTTTTAGGAACTAGCATTGAATCCAATGTAGAGTTTTTAATCTCATTAACCTGGAAGTGATTTTTAGGCTTTCTTTGTCTTTCGTAACATTGATGTGTTTGAAGAATATAGTTGGGTTATTTTTCAGTGACTAATTTTGATTTCCTCATTATATACCTTGGGTTCTTTTTTTTTTTTTTTTAAGCAGGAATATGCATAAGTGATATAGTGTCCTTATCAGTGCTTTGCATCAAAGGGCACATGTCAGTTTCTTCCATTATTAGTGGTACTGACTTTGACCGCTTGGTTGAGGTAGTATCTGCTGTTTCCTTACTGCAAAGTTACTGTTTTCACCTTTCAAATTAATGAGTAATTTGTAGGGGAGCTAGAGACTTGAGAATTCTATATCTCTTATTCCTTCAATTTTCACCCAGTGGTGTTAGCATCTGTTGATGTTTCTTGCATGTATATCAACTATATTAGTTACAAAATGCAACTTTTCTAAATTGTTCCTTCTAAGTTTCTTGGAATGGAGTTTGGACTTTGTCTCACTGTAAAGATAGGGTGTCATAAGATAATGAACTGAGCAGTCTGGGCAGGCAAGGGAAGAAACTAAAACTGGAGGAGACAGGGGGTGTTCCTGCAGAATATATATATCCTGGCAGTAAGAAAGAGACCTGGAAGTGTAGGAAATTACCATCAGAGATAGGGATTCTGGAGTTTAAGATTTCTAGGGTAAAACTGTTCTGGGCATCTGAGACTAAGGGATTGTCATGAATTCAGAGAATTGCTTAAATGGAGGGAACGTTTTTCCATTAGGAGGACATGAAAGAATTCTAAGACCACAGTGCTGAGTAAACCACACACACACACACACACACACACACACACACACACACACACAGATGTCAAATTAGCCCAGGATGATGGAGCAACTAGAGGTGAAATTTTATAAACCAAAGCCCTCCATTGTGCAAGATCCTTGAATGTGAGTCCATGGATAACAGAGAGAGGGAGTGGAAGGAAAGTGGTGGGGATAGCTATGAAATTTAATGTCACATCGTTTTCACATGTCATCAAATTGTTTTGTTTTGACGTCCCCCATCCACCTAAAAACTTTGAAGCTTATTCACTCTTAGCCTTCAGGCTATACAAGAGAGACATCTTACAAGAGGTTAGTTTGACCTCCTGAGGTAGAACTTACTCACTCCTTCTCTGGGATAAACGAACAGCAGTTATTGCTAAAGAGAAGTTTAAGAGACACTGGGAAAATTCTGGAAGGGGAAGTAAATTATCTGTTTTCTGATAATCACAAGTAATACTGATCAAGTTCATGGACCAGCACTGCTAAGCCTGAGAGAAAAATTGTAATTAAGATGAACAATGAAGAATATAATGAACTAGCGATGCAGTGAGTAGTACAAAGGGATTCATTTTTTAAGTTTTTAAATATGTTAAATAAATGTTAATGAAATATGTACGATAGGTTTACAAGCAAATAATATGTGGTCCCTGGTTTAGATTTTCGGTAATTTTCCCGTTTTAATTCTCTTACTTTGTGGATCTCTGAGTCTTTATCTTTCTCAGTTCAGTTTATCCATGAAACTGGTTTCCTCTAGGGTGGGAGTGGCAGGATTACCTGACTACCTGGCTCACCAGAAGGATTCTGATGACCCCATTGCCCTGTATGCAAAAGAAAGTCTTTCAAATGATACATGGCTGATAGCCCTCTGCCTAAATTCCTGGCTCTCTGGTGCTGCTAAGTGTCCTCCCCATGGAGACATGTCTCCACTCTTGAGTCAGTTACCTTTCCTGCATTGCTTTTTCATTTTTTTTAACCCATTGAATTTTGTCAACTGCTACTCATGTCCTTCTTCTGATGGCCTTATTTTGGCAGAGGTTTAGAAGGGAGGAAAGAGAAATAGGATTAGTCAGCTTGCCATGTTCTTTTACTTTAAAATGAGTGGTTGGTGCTCCTAAATTATGAAAAGCCTCTACCACCACCTTCTCTTTTTCTTGTATCTTCTTGCCTATTGCTTTTGAATGTTGTGATGAAATTTTAATTATGGTAGACAGGAAAACAGACTAAATATCAATATTTGGCATTTGTATTCAGTTTTTATTTCTCCATTCCAAAGGCCAGCATTTGGTCAATCATTGTCAAGTTGGTTTTATTCATGCTACATGAAACAGGAATGAAAATTGATGCCATTGATTCTATTTTAAATCACTTCTCACCAGTGCTGGTTGCTTATTAATAAAAGGTGAAAGTCCCTATCCCTATTTTTAATGTGGTGTTTTCATTTTACATTTGATACTGATTTTCCTGACCTAAATCTACAATTCATATCCATACTTTGAATACTTCGGATACAAATGAATTTGTACATTTTATTATAAAAATAGAAAACACGTAGCTGGTTGAATCTATGGTCCATCTTCACTGTTTTCCTGGGAAGGCACAAGTGATCCCATTCCTGTATGATGTTACAAACCAAGCAACACCATCATTTTGTTGTCATATTTTCCAACATGCATAGAACAGAAAGACTTTACAACATACCATAAAGTACTTCAGTAGAGGAAACTGAAGACCCCAAATATTACCTTGTGTTCACCAAATGCCCGTCAATTGAAGATTGCAATGAACGACAGCTTGTTTTGGGAAAATGTTCTCATGAGAGGTCTGATTGAGTAAGTGATATTTGGATGGAGAAGTTGTTATTAAGAATGACAAGCACAGGGGGGTGGGGAGAAATCCAGTGAGCCAAGAACTGCAGCCCTTGAAAAGGAGAAGGGACTTGAAGACTGAGACAGACCAGCATTAGGCCAGCGAGTGGTGGTTTGGCCAGAGGCCATGGGTCTCAACAGAACTATATGTTTATGTAGTTCTAAGGAGCATTACTTATATTTTGGTTAGAGAAAATTAAATCTAGGCACTTACTGAGTATTTGCTGAATTGAATTGACTGAGACTTTTTCAAGTTGTTATGGTTTAAATCTGTTAAGCAAAATGTAAACTGTGTAATGGGATTGTTCTTGCGGCTGCTGGCTATTGTGAAAGGACAGTGGATTAGGAGTCAGAAGAAAGACTTGGGTTTGAGTTTCATCTATGCCACCAAACCCTCACAGGTGAGAAAGTGAACTGGGAATAGACAAGGGAGTGCTCATGAAAAGGCCAGTAATGAAAAAGTAGAAGGTGAAGTATGATTCAAACTACTATGGATAAGGATAAAATCAGTCTCATTTTTATCTCCCCATTCATTCAAATAATAATAGAAAAATTGTAGTGAACTTCACTAAAGTTTAACTTATGTATAATAAAATGTACCTGTTTTAAATAGTTCATTCAGTGAAGTAAGACAAATATATAGAGCTACATAATATCTCACTGTATAACAAGGTATACAATATTTCCACTACCCCCAAATTTCCCTTGTTCCTCTTTCTGCACCAGAAGCCACTCATCTGTTTTTTCTCATTCTACCTTAGATTTGTCATTCTAAAACTTCACAGGAGTGCAATCAAGTAGTATATCTTCTTTTGTATATGGCTTCTCTTACTCAATTCTTTAAGATTCATCTATAAGATGATCAGAAGTTTGCTCATATTATTACTGATGTTTGGGTTATCAGTTTGCACTGATATGAATATTTCTATATAAGTCTTTGTATAGACATGTCATTTCTCTTAGAAAATTAACTCAGAATGAATTTGCTGGGAATATAGCATAAGAAGATGATTAAAATTATAAAAAAAAACTTTTCAGGTCACTTTCCAAAGAGACTGTATTATTTTAGATTTCCACCAACAATGTATGAGAATTCCAATTTTCCCACATGGTTCATAGTACTTGGTATTCTCATTCTTTTAAATTTTAGCCATTTTAGTGAGTACTTCATTGAGACTTTATGTTATTTCATTGAGAGTTTAATTTACTTTAGTCATTGGGGAAATGATGTTGTATGTCATTCATGTGCCTGTTGGTTTATACATATATCTTCTTTGATTAAGCATCTTTTCAAGACTGCCCATTTTTATTGAATGGTTTATCATATAAATAAGTTGTATGAGTTTTTTAAGTGAGTCCTACATCAGACAGATCTGGCACCTATCTATCTATCTATTATATATTAATATATAGTGACTATTTTCTATCAGTATATTTCTTGACTTTTTATTACCTTCATGGTTTTTTTTGAAAAAGGGAAGATTTTACTTTTGGTAAAATCTAACCACTGATTTATTCTTTTATGATTATTGCTTTTTACATCCTATCCCTTTTTTACCTGCCCCAAAGTTTCTCCCAGTATGGTGGTTTCAAGCAGAAATATTATAGGAGCCATTTGTGTAATTTTAAGTTTCCCAGTAACAAACTGGTAAATTTTATTTAGACAATATATTGTTCTTAAACCAGTATACCCAAAATATTATTTCAACATGTAATCAATATAAAAATTATTAATGAGATCTTTTACATTATTCTGTAATAGTATACATTTTCTGTGATGTATAATATACTATATACTTTTTATATAATAGTATACATTATTCTTTAATACAGTCTTTGTAAACTAGAATATAGATTATACTTGTAGAACATTTCAGTTTGAACTAGTCACATTTCAATAGTATAATTGGTGGTTACCAGAATTGTTGTCATTCTCACTATTTATTTATATTTGTGATCTCATTTGATTTTATTTTGTCTATGGTGTAAATACAAGTATTTTTTTTCTCCATATAGATACTTCGCACACACCATTCTTCCCACACCCAGTGAGAATGTTTTTGTATCTCTTGTCAGAAATCAATATATCATACCTGTGGGTCTATTTCTCAGTTCAATAAATGGTCTATTTATCTTATGCCAGTACTATCTTGTCCTGGTTATTATAACCTTAAAATCAGATAGTTAAATCTTTTGGTTTTGTTCATCTTTTTTCAGTTTTGCTTCTGGTGCTTTTTTCATTTCCATGTAAAGTTTACAGTGATACTATCAGTTTATCAATTTCCACAATGATTTTACCCATCAGAGGAGTTTGAAAGCGCCTCCTACTCCAAGAGATATGCATATGTGCTCATCTCTGAAACTGTGACTACTATCTTCTTTGAGAAAAAAAGTTCTTTGCAGGTATATTGCTCTTGAGATGAGATTATCCCAAGTTATTCAGGTGTGTCTTAAAGCTAATGACAAGCATCTCTTAGACACACAGAAGGAAAAAACACATGGCACAGAAGAAAAGACAATGTGAGCATGGTGGCAGGCTCAGAGTGATGTGGCCAGAAGCCAAGGAAGCCAAAGAATGCCAACAGCAACTACGAGCTGGAGGTGGTAAGAAAGGATTCTCCTCAAGGCCACTAGAGGGAGTGAAGCCTTGCTGACACTTTATTTCAGACTTCTGGCCCTGAGGACGGTGAAAGGATATATTTCCTGTTTTAGTCAAAAATGTGTGGGCATTTATTGCAGTAACCCTAGGAAGCAGATATACCCACCATCAAATCAAAGAAATTCCATTCTTTTCCTGGTTTATTATTTTGTTTTGCTTTGTTCAAGTATGAGTGCTAGGTTTTATCAGGTACCTTTTCTACATCAATTGACATTTTCACCCTGTTATTTTGTTTTTAATATGACCATAATCCTATATAGGCTGCTCAGTCAGTATTAGATTTAACCCCATCATAGCTACTACCCCCAAAACACTTGTTGGTGAAATTATTGATTCCTCACTTGTCGCAAATTGTAAATATGTCAACATGAAATCTTTTGTTTTGTATTTATTAGGGAATTTTGAGAAGTTATTGGAGTTTTGTAGAATATTTGTTCTGTAGAACAAAATGGTGTCTCAAAATATTTAGAATATAATGATCAGACTATCTCATGTGTGGTTCTTTATAACAGGGGACCACATTGGTAACCCTCAGGTCCAGGCTGATGTTGGAGCTGCTTCATTTGGCCTCCATACTGTTCCAAAATTAGGGAATTTTATGTTGAAACTGTCATACATACCTTGAAAAATTTACAGGTTTGCCAACACTGCCCTGAACTCTGTTTGACAGGGCAACAACTGCTTGAGCTATTAACATGTTCGTCTCATTCTATAGTCCAAGTTCTCTTTGTTTTAAACTTCTGAGAGATTTTGGTTTTGCAGCCTCTGCTCAAAATACCATGTTGGTGCCCCCTGTAATACCAGTCATTGGGAGGAGGCTTAGAGTAAAAGAGGGTGACACATTTTAAGTTGACATAATCCTGTCTAAAGAGAATTTTGTGGAAATAATTTTAAAATAAAAAATATTTTCACATAACTCATTACCAATGAGATAGAATAATCAACTGACTTCTGAGTAAAGATGGCACAAAGAAGCACTAAAAAATAAAAGTAACTTAATCCATGCAAAGAAAAGGAAGCAAGAGGAAAACAAAAATCTGCTGTAGCCAAAGAAAGAAGAAATGAGCTTTATAATGCAAAGTGTGAGAAATACTAGCAGACAGCAGAGAGTCGATGATGTATGGTGTGGCTCCAGCCATCCAGTCCCCTGTAAGACATGCAGAGGAAAAAGATGATCAGACCAGATCCTGAGAATTCTCACAAATGTCCTCCAGTTGGGGAGGTAGTCAGTGATGGTCTTGTGAAATGTCAAGGAATATTTACATACCACCGGTAGATCTTGCCAGAAGCAGGCAAGTTGGTCATCTTTAGAGCACTGTGCTGAATTGGCAAATGATTCAATCATAGGCATGGAAAGCTTTCTTGGCTGGCCTGAAGGTTGACTGGGGAGGATTTAAGGAGTATTTGAAGCTTCCCCCCCAATCTCTCCTCCTAAAACTCTCAGGTCATAACAAAGTAGATAAAAAAAAACAAAACAAACAAATAAACAAAAACACCAATTTTCAAGCTTAAGACTAATGCTCAGGATAGGGAAAAAAATCTCTCAGATGAAGAGGAGCAAGCACTAGGAATTCAGCCTCCCTATAGTAGTTCAAATATGAGATCTGTTAACTTTTAAGGATAAGATAAAAGATATGATGCAGTTATTATGTAAATATATTATAACATGGGAAGTGGGAGTGAGAAACAAGGAAACAGCTTCTAGAAGCCAGATGAAGAACTAAGTTTGGAAGAAATAAGACCAAGGAACAGGAATTTGAGTTACTTATATGTATGTACTACACTCTACAGAAAAACATCAAGAATGCAGATTCTTCAAAGCAACTCAAAGACAGCATGAGAAGATGATGGAAAAGGGTATCACATAGTAAAGAAAACTGAGTCAAACAACATGATTAATAAATTCAATAAACTAGATATAATAGTGAACAGATGACTTTTGAGAGAATCAGAGTGAGTGCAAACTAAAAGAAGAGGGTATGAGAAGACAAAGATCAAATATAAGGACAACTTTGACTTTGAGGTAGAAAACCCAACTAATGAAAGATAAACTTATTCAGATACTGAATAGGAATTATCTATTATACTAAGAAATGAATGGAATCTATAAATGAAACATCAACTAAATACCGAGTAAAAATATAAACCTGATCACTGACAGGAGACATAGCCCAGATAAGCCTATGGAGGGTAAAATATCCTAATCCTTTAATGATAATCAGCCATCCAAGTAGAAAAATCACCTTCCAGGGAAAAATCACATAGGATTCAGATCTCTCCACAGAAAGCTCTGACGTCAAAAAGCAGCAAAACAATTGCTTCTTGTTAGTTTTTGAAGGAGAGTGTAAATCCAAACTATCTACACAACTCAGTGTTTGTTTATGTAGAGGGCGAAAACACAGATAAAACATTAAGGCACTCCTTCAGAAAACTTAGAGAAAGAGCGGTTCATCCAGAACTAGACAAAAATAAAGAATTTAGGGAAGGCTACCTTACGATGAATATTGAATTCATTGAAATATTGACTCAAGAGGGAACATCTGGATGAATAAGATTGAGGCGCAATTGTAAGTGTTCTGAGCTGCTAGTAAGCCAAAAGTAACAGAAGCAGTGGAAATTGGGAGGCTGCGGTGAAAGTGGGTGGAAGTGTAAAAAAGCTCACAACTTCATCTTTCAGAGCCATGAGACTGTCTGAAATGATGTGGTGAACTCCTGAAGCCTTTCTGCCTCTTCTTCCTTCACGTGTGTAGACCTCCTGGGGTATCTGTCTAGCAGGGGAGAGAGCAGCCCTGGAGGCTGACTTCAGTTTCTTTTTCTCCAAGCCAGATAACGCTGAAATGTTTCCAATGACTGAAAGCAAACCGTGATCCCCACCTCTGAAACGGGTCTCCATCTCCTCTTTCCTATGCCTCAGCCCCCTCCTCTCCAGGACAAGAGTGACCCCCTACGGTGCCCCTGGTGGTCCTGAGGCGTCCGTGTACCTGCACGGACCGCTTAGCGCTGTGCCCGGCTCCCAAGGAGCGGTCACACTGAGGCTGCCATTATTTCGGCGCGGCACGAACGGGAGGTAAGGCAGCTTGGCCTATGGCAGCGTTCTCCCAGCATCTGCCGCGCTTCTCATTTATGATTTGGCTCAGGGCGGTTCATCCTGGTGGTGACTTCAGCGGACCGTCCCCGCTCCGGGCCGGGGCTTCGGGCCGCTTCGGGGCTACCTGTGCCAGCGCTGCACCTGGGCGACCTTGGCTGAGCCCACACGGATGACTCAGTCGGCCCGGCGTCCGGGCGCCCGTCCTCTTCCTCCGCCCAGGCCGCCGACCCCCTGGCTCCCCAGCGGGGCCTCCTCCTGCCACGTGACGCCCCCGCCAGGGGCCCCAGCGCCCTCCTCGCGGACGCGCCGTTCCGGCTCCGGGCTCCGCCTGTGCGCGGCCTCCTCGGTGCAGCCATCCTCGCGGCTGCCGAGGGCGGCAAAGCCCACGGCATCTGCCATTTGTCACTCAGCCTGTCGGGACCGCCCCGAGCCCTGATTTAGACCCGTCCGGGGCATCTTCGGGCCTCACTCGCCCAGCGGGCGGACAGACGGACGGACGGACAGACGGACGGACGGGGCGGCTCTCCTCCCAGCCCAGCGGACCGCGGGGCCTGGGCGCGCGGGGCGCTTCCCCGCTTGCCGTCATGGCCGCGGAGGCGGCACGCCCGAGCGGCCGCGCCTGAGTTCCGGGGGGATCGTGACCCCACAGGGTAGGTGGCGGGGTGCCGGCGGGCCGGCTCGGGGGTCGCGGGGCCAGCGGCCAGCGGGGGCCGGGGCACTGGGCGAGGGGGGGGGTGTTGCCGCGGAGGAGCGAGGACCGTCCCGGGCTCCGTGCCGCGCCGGGGAGGGTGTGCCGGTGCCGACGCGCCGACTACGTGACGGGCTCGGGCTCCGGCTCCTCGGGACCAAGTGCGAAACTCCGACGAATTGTCACCCGCCCGCCGAGCCGACTTGCACGACCATTTCTCTCGGCTGGTCGCGGTGGCCGTGTCTGTGGGGACGTTCGCGTCTATTGGCTAGGCGGTGAGGAGGACTCAGTTCTGGGAAACGGAGCACTCGAACCTCACCGAAAAGGCCAAAAAAAAAAAAAAAAAGTCTGAAAAGTAATAATGTGACTAAAGGCGAAATGTTTGCATTTGCATCGTGAGGGAAAATGAGGTTGGTTTTCCGCTTTCTGGGCGCTCGCGGGGAGACTCTGAAAACTCTGTGAGGATGTGGGCGCCCGTAAGTGCCCAGCTCAGGATCAGGGATAGTGCAACTCCGCGTCTTTCGTCTCAGCATCAAACTTGAAGGACGGGAGTGGGCTTTGCTTGCTGCTTCCTACGGGTGCTCGTGTAAGATGGACCTTTCCTTTCAACAGATGTGTGACTTTGATGTTTTAGGAGACCAGTAACGATTCAAAGCAGAGATACTTCGCGTAGGTCTTTTTTTTCTTCCAGGAATCTTTCCCCAACCTTGCCCTTCCCAGGCAGGATCAGAGTCCCCCCGAAACCCCGTGAGTTTTCGGGGGGCCTCATTGAGGTCCTGGTCCCTTCTGCCTCCCCCTCCCACCCACCCCTACTCCCAGTGTATTAACCCATCAGTCTTCCTGGGACCCCAGCGGATCCTTACTGAGCACATGGTAAGTGATTGACACTGCTTAACGAAGGAAAGAAAAGATAAAACGATCCGATGTTTCACGGTTTTAGCTCCAAAAGTGTAGAGTGGTGAATTTATATACCCTTAGGTAAGCACGTTGATTTAAAAGGTAGTTATCTAGAAAAGTTGATGTCGCCTTATGTCTGTGTTCCATTCCTAGATATTTTAGCCTGTGAAGCTGTGTTTTTCAAAGTTTGAAGTCCATCTTACTGGGTTGTGACACCACCTAGGTGGATAATGACCAGAATTTTTAAACCATGAAGTAACAGAATAGAAAATAGCAGAATGTGTATCCTGTTGTAGGGTATTTGCTCCATGAAACTTGTGTGTATGTGTGTGTTTTATGCACACTACAAATGCGTGTCATGGTGGACAACGTCTTACTTTAGTGAGAGTCATGGTCAAAAAAGTTTGAAAGCCACTGCCCTAGATAAATTGTCTTCCATATACACCAGCAGACGTGTACAAGAAGGTTTACTGCAGTGTTCTTTGTAATACCCTAAAGGTGGAAGCAACCTTCGTGTCCATCTGAAGGAGAAAGGTGAATTATTATCTAGTCATAAAATACAACCCACCCTGTAGAGCAGCGAATAAAGTAGTTCTGTGTTTTAACATATAACATAATTTTTTTTGAGTCCAAAAAAAATAAAAAGGCAAGTTGCTAAATTGCTGAAGAGTACTGTATCATCTATGTGGAATTCAGGACCTGGTGAAATAAAGCTTTTCTCTAAGGTTGCATACAGTCATTTAAAAGTAGTAAAGAAAAACTGTAAAGAAAACAATGCTCTGAAAGTCAACCTAGTGGTCACCTCCTAGGGGAGGAAGGTAGGGCTGTGAGGGGTACCCTGATCACTTCTGAGAGGCTGTAAATACTTTATCTCTGGACATGGGATTTGGATGTTTGTTTGATAACTCTTGCTAACTGATACACAGAAGGTCTGTAAGTTACGTTGTCCCACAGTATATGGTATGATACGGGTGTCGAAAAATGATGAAGCCTGAAGCCAGGACTTTAGTCTATTATTCATATTTTCCAGCTGCTCTTTAGAAAAAAGTCATGATCAGGAGAGGTCCTTAGGGAACTTCAACAATATCAGTAATGTTTTATTTCATAAGTTCTATGATGGATGCATCCGTGTTCATTAATTCTTTATATACTTTTGCATCTTCAATCTGTAGTATTTTAAACAGGTAGAAGAAAATTGAAATTATTCACAGATAATATTGGGAACATTTTGTTGTGTTTGATTTCTAAAAAAGTGACTCTTACACCTTTTTAAAAACAAACTTGGAATTATATTTATATAGTACTTTTAGCTAAAATTAAATTGTCTTATGAAAAAATGAAGTACTGAAAAGCATGTAAAAATATGAGCAATATCCAGGGATATTCATCATGATTTTAAAATGCTAGCATGTTGTCATATTTATAATTTCAGATTCCTCATCATTCTTGGTTCATATTTCATGTGCACTGTGGCCCACATATGACTAGTGGCTAGTGCATTTTATTGATAAATTGTTTTATGAGACATGTATCATATGGCAGAACATTTCCATCATTGCAGATACTTTTCTTCTATTGGAAAAGATTGTTCCAAATACAAATCCTTTGTTGATTGTGTAAACTGTTGATGATCTTTGCTCAGTGTTTTTGTGTCTGGAGGTAATCCTCTCTATCATTAAGGAAGTATATTCTGAATTTTTTTTCTAAAAGTTGTACTTTTTATACGTGTTTTTAAATTTTACTTGACAAGTATGTGTCTATATTTTATTTACCTGACACATATATGTGTAAATGCATATATTCATGTTTATTTATGATAATGCATTTTCCTTTTCCCATGTGGAGAGGTCATTATCTCAGCGTCACGTCTGTCACATATGTGTTCTCAGATATGCTTGTACTCATTTCTAGGATCCTGCACTCATTTCTCGGGTCATCTCTCTCTATATACAACTCTACAGATTTTTTTTTTAAGGTTACTTTATAGGTAGAATAGTTTTCAGTCCTAAGAGAACTAAAACTTTTTTTCATGATATTTTTTCCTCCCCTCTGCAATTTGTAGAATTTTTCTCCCTCTTACCAAAGGTAGGTTTTGTAAGTTATCCTTTTGTGATTGATTTCTTCCTTGCACTGTAGTCAGCAAATGAGGGCTTTATGCTACCGATTCTTTGAAATCTGAGTTGTTTTGTGGCCTCATGCTTAGTTTTTCAGCTATCCCTTGAATGACTGAGAAGAGTATTTAATCAGAAATTTGGGGGCAAGGTAGGTATGTGTGTATATATGCATGTACGTGTATATGTATATCTGGTATACATGTGCATGTGTATGTGTCAGCACACGTGTATATGTACATGTATCATGATCAAGTCTAAGAACTGTAGCACCTATCAGTTACTGAGATAGGTGTAGTAAAATATCACAATAAAGTAAATTTTCTCAATTTGTTATAATTCTGTCAACTTTGCCTGATAAAAGTTTAAAGTCTATATGAGCATGGAGTTCTTTTTCTGTGAATTGAACCCTTGGCCATGGCATAGTAATGTGCTGCGCCTCTTCCCGCAAATGCCTGTTACCTTAAAATTCATTTTCTTTTATTATATTACAGCTACACTTTCTCTTAGTAATTAGCATTTGTCTAGAATATCTCTTTCAAATAGATAAAACCTAATTGTTTTTTCTAATCCATACTGATGATCTTTATCCTTTAGCTCAACCCAATTAAGTTTTAATATAATTACAGATTTAATTTAGGATTAAAGTTAGAATTCTGTTTTATGCTTGTTTTTAATACTGAAGTGTTTTTTTTTTTCCTCTTTACTACCTTTTGGGTTTTGCTTGTTACATTTTTCCCCTCCTGCCTAGTGTGAAAATTGCATATTTTCTTCTAGTAGTTTTCTTAAAAATGTTAATGTATAAATTTAATCAGAAGCTTATTAATTTATTCTTCTCCCCCCCCCCATTGATGTAAGGTTATTTTCCTAGCATTTATCCTCTCTGCTTACATGCTTGTTGGTATTCAGAATTGAGGTCCATCTTAATTTTGTTTTCTTTCTATAAATAAGACATTGTAGTTTTTCCTTTTCCTGCATCCTTTGCTTATCATACCTTCTTGCATCTCAGATCTTTTATTTTCTTCCTCAGATATAAACTTTGGAAGCTTATTTATGAAAGGGCTGATGATGGCGGACTTAATCTAAAAAGTCTTTGTTTGATTCTTAAATGATAGTTTTATTTAATATGTAATTCCAGGTTGACAGTGTTTTAGTTCTTAGAGTTATCAACTCACTGACTTCTATGTTAACGCTTATAGTTACTTCAAGTAACTGTTACTTGTTGGTAATATTTTTTTTTTTTTTGCTCACTTTTAAGATCTTCTTTTTTTCTCTTGTGTTCTACAGTTTCACAGCAGTATATCTAGATGTGGACATTTCCTTTATCCTGGATTTAGTGTTTCCTGTCTAAAAGGTTTGTTGTTCATTAATTCTTAAGAAAGTTCCACCCTGTATCTTTCACTGTTTTTTTCCTCTTCCCTTTTTTTCTATTCTTTCCTTTAAGAACTCTGGTTAGAATTTGTTGAGACCCACTCCCTTTATCATCCATGACTTTTAATCTTAACTTTTATGCTTTATTTGGGTTTTGTCCATGTTGAATTCTAGATGATTTCTTAAACTGTTTTCTAATCTTTGTATAATTTTTTTTCTGAATTGAACTATAAAGTTACATGCATTTAGAAAAATGCAAGAAAAGTAAGTAGCTTAATAAAATTTATCTATGTGCATGCCTGTGTGATCACTAGATGTGTAAAGATTAAAAAACAATTTCATCCCTGTAAAAATATCCTCTTACTCCATCCTATGAAATCCTATAAGCCACCTTTCTATTCCCGTCAGCTACTCTCCTGATTTCTGTCACCATGGATTATTTTCAAGTGTTATTGATCTTCATATAAGTGGGATTATTTAATTTATTCTCTTTTGTATTTTGGTTTTCTTTTTTCATAGGCTATTTTTCAGATTTGTCCATGTTACAAGTATAAGCAGGTTTTATTTGTGTATTTTTGCTTTAGAGTAAGAGGTTGAAAACTATTTGACATGTGGGCCAATTTCTGCCCATAGCACCTTTCCATATATAAAATCTTAGAGCACATAGCCATGTTCTTTCCAGCAGAATTTCTAGTTGTGCAGAGACCATATGACATATAGAGCCTGGACAGTTTACCATTTGGCCCTTTACGGAAAATGTTTGGTTGAAGTCTCTTCTATAATACTGCATTATATAAATACACTACAGTTTACTTCTCCATTATCATGTTGATAGACTTTTACTTTACTTTGTTTTCAGCTTGAGCTATTATAACTAAAATCAGTATAAATGTTCTTGACCTGCCGTTGGTGGACATATCTTTTAGTTGTAATACCAAGTTGCTGAACTGATTTTGTAAGGTGGTTATATTTCCATAAATGTTAATGTTGAATATATTTGTATATATTGATTGGCCATTCAGGTTTCTTTACAACACACCTCTTCAAATTACTTTTGCCCACTTTTTTTGAAAATTAGGTTACCCTTTTGTTGGTGACATTTTGTTTTTTATATATTCTAAGGAGAATATTTAAAGAACATGTTTGCAAATATTTCCTACTTGTCTGAAGTTTGCCTATTTTTTTAATGGTGTCTTTGGATGAGCAGATTTATTTTCATGAAGTCCGGTTCAACTGTGTTTTTTGGGGGGGAGGAAGGGAACTGGTGGTGTCAAATAAGTGCTTTTTTTGTACCCTACCCACAAAATTTTCCCCCATCATCATTTCTGTCCACTCTCAAAGACTACAAACATTTGCCCATGGTTTTCTCCAGATACTTTATAGTTTTAGTCTTCACAGTTGGGTCTTTGATTTATCTTCAGTTGATTTTTGTGTGGTCTGAAGTGAGGGGTCAAGATTTATTTTCCATGTGTACAGCCAATTGCTCTACACATTTATTAAAAGACCTTTCTTTTCCCATGGAATTTCAGTGGGCCTTATTGAAAATGAATGATCACATATTTGGGTCTGTTTCTGGAATTTGTTCTGTTCCACTTGAACTATTTACCAATTCCTCTATTAATACCATACTTTCTTACTGTAGTTTATGGTCAGTCTTGTCATATAGTGGTACAAAGTCTTCAGTTATGTTAAAATTCGTTTCTACTGTTAATGTACTTTCTATACAAACTGTAGAAGGAGCCCATTTAGTGTATGACTCTGCAGAACAATTTTTGGAGTGTATGTCTTACTAGGATCTTCAATTTTATGAACTTACTACTGAATCTCTCCATTTAACAATTTATTTCTTCATCTATTTTATTTATTTATTTATTTATTTATTTATTTATTTTTTTTGGAGACTAGCTCTCGCTATTTTTGCCCATGGAACCGCAGGCTCATGTTGCCCGGGGTACCACAGACTCAAGAAATCCCCAGCCTCAGCGTCCCAAGTAGCTGGGATTACAGGCATGTGCTACCACACCCAGCTATTTTGGGGGACTAGGTCTCACTCACTGTGTTGCCCCAGGTGGGATTCGAACCACAATCCCTAGCCCCAGCCACTTCATAGGCTGAAGCTTACAGGCACAAACCACCAGGCCCAGCTTCTTCATCTATTTTCAGTATTGTTTTGTGTTTTTCAGAGTCAGAGCACTCACACGTTATTATTTTTTTTCTAGGCATTTACTTTTTTTGAGTGCTGTTGAAAATGACATATTCTTCAATGTTCTTTTCCAGCCATCTTATTAGTATGAAGAAATACAATTAATTTTTGCATATTCTCATTTGTTTTTTCAGACCTTGTTAAATTCAGTTTTTAGTTCTGGTGGTTTTAGATTGTTGAGGTCTTTCTAAATTGCATAGTCATGTCATCTGCAAAAGAAAAGGTTTAAATGTATCTTTCTAATATTCTTTTTTTCTTTTTCTTACCGTATTGCACTGACTGGGAACACTAAAACCATATTTGATAGTGTTCAAACAGATGTCTTTACTTCTTCCTAGTTAAGGACAGGTATTTCAAAGTTTCTCTGTTAAAAGCGATGTTAATGCACACTCTTTATTGCATTTTGCCAGATTAAGGAATGTTTTTCTATTCTTGGTTTACTGGGATTTGTTTTCATAAGTAGGTTTTGAATTTCTAACAACTAACAATGGGACATTACTATTACTCAAACTGCGGAATTTACTTTGATGTTCCCAGCTTTTCACCCATGTCCTTTTCTGTCCCAGAACCCAGTCCATATACCACATTACCCTTAGTTGGCATATCTCCCTAGTCTAGTTTTCCTTGTTCTGTATGACCTTGCTGCTTTTAAAGAATATTGGCTATGCATTTTGTGCAGTATCTCTAAGTTAGCATTTGTCTGATATTTTCTCATAATTAGATTAAGGTTTTGAACTTTAGGAGAATACCATATAAATTTGCTCTCATTATTGTCTTGTTGTCTTGTATCTAGAGCTCTATGATAGGTACATCAACTTATTCATCTTAGCACATAACTTGGGATCTGCCACATTTTCCCTTAAAGCCTTTCTGTTTTTTCATTTTTTTTTTCTAGCCTTTTGCTTAGAAACAAGTTGACTTTTAAGGGGAGGAAAAGGGAGGTTATCAAATGGCTAGTGGATATATATTGTCATTAATAAATAATTCTGAGGGAGGTATTTTGAGGTTGTGTAGATAGCATTTCCTCTTAAAATCTTACTCACTCATTGTAGCATTACATTGGTCTTGCCTCCAGCAGTTATTATTGTGCTATTTTAATGGTATTTTTCCATTTCCTTCATTCTTTCTACATTTATGAGTGGAATCAGACTACCTGGGTTCAATTCCTAACTCTTCCAAGATTACAGTATAATCTTTGACAATTATCAACTTTTCTATGTATCTCAGTGTTTTCCTCAATAAAGTATAGATAACAAGAGTTCATGGAATGTTGTAGAGAGGATTTAATGAGTTAATTCAGAGAAAGGACTAAGAATTGTATAGAGCCTCCAGGAAGTATTCATTTTCTATTAATGTGGTAAGGCACCTTAATTTTAATAACCATATAAATTTAATTATTAAATGATCTTTTACTCTTGGTTACCTCACATTTTTATATGCTCTGGATTTAACATACTGTTAGTTTTTTTTTTTTTTTATGCAATATCCACGAGTCATTCCATTGGCTATTTGTCTGCCACAGCAAAAGACATAATGAAAGATAGATTCCTAAAAAAAAAAAAAAAAAAAAAATACTTCGCAAGAGCTTAGCAACTGAGGTGGCAACATTCCCAGCTTTCTAGGGCGATTTATATCTGAGTCTTTTGGTAGAGATAGCTCTTGCAAATAAATCTTATTTAAATATTAAATTAAGCAAATTCAAAACTTAGCATCTCTGGTAAAAACTGCCTACTCAGCAGGAAGGAGAAATGATTGTACCTTTTCTGTATATGTTACCTCAAATGTTGCATTATTTGGTGGTTTCAGTATTTCCAGTTTTTTTTAAAGCTTCATCTACTACTGGTATGCATTGAGCATTTCGGTATCTTGAAGAACTTAGGGACCAGTCAGAATCATTTCAAAAGCTGATGTAAGCCTCCTTTAGTCATTCAAGGATACTAAAATATCAGATTTTTTTTAAATTAATAAAAATTGAACTCTAATGCCATCCCTGTCTCTTTGATGACTCTCAGTATTTTGGATTCAGTCCCTTATCATCCTACGCTGTTTCCCCTCGTAATGAGGTTTTCCTTCCCTTTCTATCATATAATGACCGCTGGGTGTCAGTTCCCTGAAAATAATTCTGCAGTGGCATCCTAGGACTTGAAAAGGGAGATTCTTCTCTGTCTACTTCCAACTGACTTTGTAGCCTTTTAGCCTTAATCCTCAGAATGGGTGTAGGTGTAGTGGCACTGTTGCTCTGACTGCTCATCAGAATCTGTTTTGGACTTCAGTGGACTTTGTAAAACTTTCCAAGACCTGTCAGAGGATACTCACTCCATAATCATACTAGCTATTTAGGAGCCCTATCATGCTATAATCGATAGTCCTTTATAACTTCTTTCCTTTCATCCCCTATCTTTCTATCTAAATGTCACTTCTAGTTGGTCAGGTTCTTAGAGATAAAGTTCCAGTAGTAGCATGATAATTTACATACAAAGAACTATTGCCAAATAGCTACCACTCTTAAGTACCTGCTGTGGTTGTGCTACAGTTTTGCAAAGTAAGTATTACTGTCCCTGTTTTAAATTGTGAAGAAACTCGGTATCAAAGAGATTAAGAAACTTGCCCAACACCATATAGTTAGTAAGTGGCAAAACTGGTTTGTCTGATTCAAAATCTCTGGCTATTTCTTCTATGTCATACTAACTTGGTGCTAAAAATAGTTAAATGAATAAAATTATTAAACACCCACTTATGGTAAAACACACCACTGAAATGCCTTCACTTTCGCTGCCATATTCTACCCGGAGTCGTTGCTTCAGTGACCAGGTTTCCTAGTTCTTCATAACTGATGTGGTCCTGTGAGCTTTGGATTCTCCTCCTTGGTTCTTATTGTTTCTAATGGCTAAGATTTGGATAGTGTCAATTTGGATTATTTTGGGGTCGGTGACACAGTTTAGAAACCCACGCACAATTTGTTTGGTCTTTGTTTTACTTTTTAGTAGAAAATTTCACATTTGTCTAATAACCTTTCTTATCTAGGTGACTGATAAGGTAAAAATAGACTGCTTTTTATCTTTTATGAAGTACTTTGAGTCTACTGAGGAATAAAATACATTGGGCAAAAGCATCAGAACTGTGCCAGTGTTTCATATACAGCTTGATGAATTTTTATAAATGTGTGATCATGTAACCACTAGGTCAATATAGACAAGAGCATGTCCATACAGAAAGAGAAACTTCTCTATCACTTGGACAACATGTCCCTTTAGAGATAATGCTCTTCTGACTTCCATCACTGTAGATTCATTTTGTATAAACTTTAAGTGTAAACAGATCGTATGTACTCTCTTACATCTGCTTTCTTTTATAAGCATAATTTTTTTGAAATTCATCTACATCAATGCATGTATCAATAGTTTCTTATATTTTTTTCTCAGTAGCATCGTGTTGAATCAGTACTATTCTGGGAGTTCAGGTGCTCCCAGCACATGTTTTTGGTGCTGGTTAGCTACTAAACAACCCTTGTGCTTTATGTTCTAAAAAAGAGACTCAAAGTCTAGATTTTAGTTCTATATGTTTCAGTTTTACTGTTGAGCACCATTAATACAGCCAATGGAAATAGATTTCTCACTTCACTAGAAAGATCTTGTATTACTAGACTTTAAAACAAAAGTCTCTGTTTGCTATATTAAGGTTTGGCTATACTGCCTTTACTCATTTATCCCTGGGAAAGACACTCTGAAATACAGATTGGGTGGCTTAAATAACAGACATGTATTCACTCTCAGTTCAAGAGACTGGAAATTCAAGGTCAAGTGTGCCCACAAATTTGCATTCTAGTGAGACCTTTTTTCTTGACTTGTGAGAAGACCATCTTCTTGCTGTTTTGTCACATGGCCTTTCCTCTCTGCATGTGTAGAGGGAGCATGGTTTCTGAGGTCTCCTCTTGTTCTTATAAGAACACAAGTTCCATCCCTATGACCTCGTATAACCTTTGTCACCTCTGTAAAGACCCTATGGCCAAATGCATTCATATTGGCAATTTGGACTTTAACATATGCAGTTTGGCAGGTCACAATTCAGTCTATAACAGTCTGCTCTTTTCCTCCCTAAATTCATGTCTTTCTTGCATGCAAAATGCATTCATTCCACTCCCAAAGATCCAGGAAGGTTAACCTTTTCAAGCATCGATTCAGAATTCTTGAGTCCAAATCTTAATATCATAAGTATCAGTTATGGATGAGACTTGAGGTATGATTCATCTTAAGGTAAAAATCTCTGTTGACCTGTGTTCCAATAAAACCAAACAAGTTGGGAGGTCTCATGATACAATGGTGGGGCAGATATAGAGTAGACATAGATATAGATTAGACATTTCCTTCCAAGAAGGAGAAATAGAAAAGAAAAAAGGGATTACTAATGAGGCTAAAACTACCAAGGCAAATTCCAATAAACTTTATTTTTTATTTTTTCAATAAAATAATGGTTTTATGTTTTATTTTTATTGGTTTACAATACTGTATACGATTCAGAGGTATGGGATCAGACATTAGATTTTTAAACCACATCAGTAATCATCTCTTAATTGCCCTTGGGGCCATTCTTTCCTTTTCTTGGATAATAAAGCATGTTTGGAGCCAGACAGCTCTCTTGTCTCATCCACGGAATCTCAGAAGTTGAAAAGCCTTCCTTTATCTCATTCCACCCATGTGTTCCCTTTGGTTCCAACTGGCTCGTGTCTCTACTGGTGTAATCCCTTCTTCATTCCTGGCTTCTGCTGACTTGGCTAGTTTAAAACTCCAAGGGTAACCTCTTTATGCAGTAATGTTACAGCCGCACCCTGGGTATTCTCTCCAGGACTTAATATCTCCGTTTTTGCAACGTAGACTAAGAACTTTTCAAAATGTTCAGGTTTTCATTCCTTTTGGCTTGATCATTCCATCACCTTTTATCTCTCCTTTTACTTTGCTGTAAGCAGTAGGAGAAGAGAGGCTATTCCTTCCATGCTCTTATTAGAAATCTCCTTATCACATGTACTTACGCTTTCCCAAATCCATCAGCACACCGTTAAGCCTAGTATTTTGCCAGTTTATTACAAGGCTCCAGCTTCCTATAGCATGTCCTTCACTGCCATCTTCATTGCTACAGAAATCTGTTCCTTCATAATTCCAGGCAAGACATCCATGACGGAGGCACTGTCAAATTTGGTCTCTGATAAGACATCTTCTTGGTCTGCCTACAGCCACCTTCTGTGTGTGCATGTGCTTGGAGAAAGTGGTCTCTGGTATCTCCTCATTCTGTTACCAGGACACCAGACTTATTTCATTTAACCTTAATTACCTCCTTAATGGTTCTGTCTTCAAGTTGGTCACATTAGAGAGAGGACTTCAGCATCTCAATTTTAGGGGATAAGTCAGACCATAACAGTTGGTTTTTCTTAAATTCACCAAGCAAATACTGAGACTGAACAGAAGTTACATTGCTGTTCATACTGCTCTCATTCTCTGCCATACTTCTAGTAGTATTGTTAATCCACTGAGTTTTGTTTAACTCCTGCTACCGCTAGGGATTTGGAGAACTCATGTGAAATATGATACAGTCTGTTATGTAAATCTGTCTGCTTTTCTGTGAAGCGTGAAGTCAATGTCTCTCTCTTTTTTTTTTAAAGAGACTAGGGCTCGCTATGTTGCCTGGGGTAGTCTTGAACCCAAGTGATCCCTAGCCTCAGCCTCCCAGGTAGCTGGGATTAAAGGTGCACACCACCACACTCAGATTTTTTTGAGTCTAAGTCTTGCTATGTTGCGCTGGGTGGTCTTGAATCCTCAGACTCAAGTGATTCCTAGCCTCCACCTCCCAAATAGCTGGGTTTACAGGCGCATGCCACCACACCCAGCATATCTTTTAAGGGTAGTGCCTTGTCATAGTCAAAGAGATGTTGAAAGCTGCAGTCCAGAAAATAGCTCTTAAATAGCTGGGGAAAGATGTTCATATTTACAGCGGATATGATGTAGTGCATCCCTGTGAAGTTCTAAAATCTACATTATATAAGAAACTGGTTTTGGGGATACCTTTCTGGGAGTATTAATCCTGTCTCTCCTCTACCCCCAGTGTTATAGGGGTAGGTGAAAGAAAATTGTTCTGCCCTTAAAACATAAATGTGGTACCCAGATTCTTAAAAATTGAAGTAAGTAGCATTATTAAACAAGAAGGAAAATTCAATACTCTCTTTTGTACTAGCAATTCAAAAAAATCATATGGTTACCTAAATTCATTAAATTTTCCTGCTCTTGGGCTGGCTTGGATTAAAATAGGTTTGAGCAAAGAGAAGGAAAAGATCTGGTTCTTCTATGAGGTTGGGATATTTTGAAGAGGATTGATCAGAAGTTTTCTACTCTGAATTTTGGAGACCATGTTTATTTCATAAATCTCTTGGAAGCTCTCATCTTCTAGGAAGCCAGCATCTCTAGTCTTAAAAATTCTTTTGATGGATGGAGGAAGTGGTATCTTTTCCAAATTTTTACCTGGTTATTTTATCTGAATAATCTTTACATATTGTTTTTAATTGGGAATATCAAACTTCACTGACTAAATAGCATCTGAGAATTTTTGCAAGGGATTTAGAAACAGCTAGTATAGAAGTGATTATAGTAAAGGTAGCACCTACCTTGCTTTTTAGAGCACAAACTGATGATATGTAACAGTTCCTCCTAAACTGTCACTTCAAGTCCCCATTGGCAAAGCAGAAATGAAATTACAAAAAAAAAAAATGTGTTTCCAAGTGAAAAGGTTTCTATATGTCTGTTAAAAGCAGGTGACTACAGTAAAAATCCAAATTTGGACAGTATAGAGTGGCAACAGTGAGGTGCATAGAACTAATTAAAAAAATCTACTTATTATAGGAGAAATTTGATAATATCAGAAATCTATTTTAAATGGCATGGTCTCTTTTAGACCAGAAAGGAAGAAAGACTATGATTTGATAGCTACCACTTATTAAAACTTAAAAATACAAAATTACAGAAAGAGTTATCAACTGCATGCATTTAGTCCACAGTAAATATGGTGGCATTTTTAACATGTCCCAAGGCATTAGAGAAAAGCTGAGCAGAGAAACCTATTAGGTCCCCCAATATCTATACTGGAAGTAAAGATGAGATACTGTGTAAAGGGCTGCAAGCTCATTAAGCAGGTAATCTGCCTTCCAAGGCCCCAGGGGTATTTTATCAGCTGTTTTAACACCATATAAAATAAATCTCTCTCTCCAGCTCTTAAGATCTGTTTCTTCACTACTTCCTGACCATTAATGTAAGGTCATATATTCTAGGTCTTTGAGAAGCATTCTGGTACCCATTTCTATGTAATCAGAATAGGATAAAAGTTATGGTGTGCCACCATCAGCTTCACTGAGAAGATTTGTTTTTTGTTTTGTTTTGTTTTTGTTGTTTGTTTGTTTTTGTTCTCTCTAAATGTGCATTGTGGATTTGTGGGAGACTGCACACTATGAGGCAGTCCAACCTGTGGCTGCAGCATTACGTTGCAACTGTATTTTCTGGAACCCTTTTGTTTCTTCATTGCCATGGTAGGCCAAAAAAATTTTAAGTGGTTTTGTTATAGTAATTAACTTTGTTAATAGCCTAGAATTAATTACATGGGATGTAATGGGATGGAAAAATTCAAGCAAAAATATTAACAAAAGTATGTGTACCATATATTGAATTAGTTAAAACTTGCAAGTTAAACTAAGAAACTAACCAAACATATCCCCTATGACTGGAAAACCAGATTTGAGTGTGGAATTTTTAGAGTCTTGAGAGTTCTTGATCTCCAAACCATGCAAGTGTAGGAAGACCCACAGATGCTGGCCCATCTTTTTCTTCCTATTTTGGTCCCCATATTGTACCCTGAATGGTACACGTTTGAACTGTGTCCACCTACTTATAATTACAACCCTTGTCAGCGCTTGGCACTAGGACATATAGTCTGTCCTCTGAAAGACAGATCTGAGAAATAAAACTGTTGCAATGTCTGGTTCAAGCATTTTGGACAAGAAATTCCATGGTTCCAGGAACTTGGAATATATATGGTCTAGAAAGGGAGTGTAGGCCTTGGTGTGCATGTACCCTTACACCCTTGGACTTTGCTCTCTAGAGGAAGGGGTTCACTGTGAATCCTTCTTATCCAGGTTTAATTAAGGTCAGTACTGCGCAAGTGTGATTGTAATAGAAAAGTAAAATAGAATATGAGTGAGCACATACATCTGTGCTTTACCTCATACTTACTAGTTTGACTTCCTACGCATGGAAAATGCCCCAATTTCCAACTTGCATATTGTCTTAGCAATTATAATTCTCATTTAAAGTCCCATTATGAAATATAAATTAGTTTCTTGTGTGAGCTCATAGCAAAGTTGCATCAACCATAACCTTATGAGAGTATTAGGACTGTCTATCTGAGAGCTGCCCTAACCTTGTTACCATGCAGCAGAAACAACCAGGAAACTGAGATCTAACCTTAAGAATAGACAGGCTGAAGTGCAGAATGCTACCCAATACAGAGGTATCCAGTGCTGATCTACAACTTCTTAACTGTCTGATACTCGAAAGGCTTTTACTCTTTCTCAGCCAGTTCTTATTTGTACAGAGGGGGAAAACCACCCATTCTCAGGTCATTGTGACAACTAAAATAACATGCAAAATGTGTCCTACACAGAAAATAATCATAGGTCAAGCAGAGTCATTTTTCTCAATTAAAAATGATGAAAAATGAGATCTTATACAAGGAGAATGATAAAGGAAGAAGGAAAAAGGGGTTCCTAGAAGATGAAGTCTTTAGTCTAATATCCTGAAATGAGTGCTTTGAGGCAGCCCTGGGCTCTAGGTTATCTTCAAAAGAAGGTGTGTCCTTACTATCTCAACCTGGTAATCTCTCTTGAGCTTCAGTGTCCTAATTTCTTAAATGAGGATAATAAGAATTGCTTTGATGACTTTGATAAATGATCCTTTGATAGAGTGGTGAAGATAAGAACAAGGGGGGTTGGTTGGAAAGGGGAGGGTAGGTGAGGAAGTGGTGATTATCTAAGTTTCCAATGCATTTCAGAAGTTGGTGTGGAAATATAGTGGAAGCTGGAGGGCAATATGGGGGTGGATGAGAGTTTCGTTTTTGAAAAGTTGGGAAGTATCATACCATGGCTGTGCATTAGGGACAAGTATCTCTAATAGGAAGGGAAAGGATGACAATGAAGGGGAAACTTTGGCCATCCGGGTTGATTTTTGGTTCTAGGAAGGAAAGTTTTAGGTTTAGCTTTGGAAAGATGTAGTACTCTATCCAGTAGCTTTTATTTTCTCAATGAAACATAAATGGGGGTGTTTGTAGAGAGCTGTATGTATAAGTGTTGGGAGTGAGGAAGTCAGGTGGAACACAGGAGCAGTTAGAAATTTGCTGGCAGTTTTGGGCAGACTCTAGAACCTCAGTATGAGTTGATGGAAAGAAGTTTCTCTCCTGACTATGAAACTGTCTCTGAATCCTCCCTCTCAATTTCTACCACAGTAGTCTTTCTACTCTATTGTTTCCGTGCATTTTTAATATCCTCCGAGGCACTCTTCAGTTACACTGAGCTGCCTTCCTGGGCTTACCAAGTTATAGCCAAGGTAGCTATTTGGTTAGCTCTGTGATTACAAAATTGCATAGGTATTGAGTAATCTATGTCAACTTTTCTCTAATAGTCCTTGTTATTTTTGGTGTGAGATTTTGAAATGTGAGGTCTTTCAGAGATGACTGGATTATATTTTTCTCTACATAAGGCTATTGTGATGAACTAAATTTTAATGTCCCTCCCAAATTTATATATCAAAATCCCATCTCCCAATTTGCTATTTTAAGGTGGAGCCTTGAGAGGTAATTGGATCATGAGGATGGGGCCTCGATCAATAAGATTAGTGCCCTTATAAAATGGCAAAGAGCTAGCTAACTTTTTTCCAGCATACAAGGATACCAGTTAGAAATTGAAAGTCTTCAACACTAAATAGGTTTCTCACCAGAACCTGACTGTGCTGGTACCATGATCCCAGACTTCTAGCTTCTCTAACTATGAGAAATAAATGTGGATTCTTTAGCTATTTAGTTCGTGATATTTTGTTATCTGAATAAATTAGGAGGGGCTTGTTTTTAATATTCTATATTTTTAAGCCCATTATTGTAGGTTACTAGCAATGTATTCCTGGCAAGTAAATGAAATATACCTGATGCTGGGTTCTTTCAGTCAAAGTCCAGATTCTCTTCCCATGTCAATGTCTGGGTTTCTGGAAACCAGGAACTCTGAAGAAGAGTCAATTTGCCATTGTCTTTGGTGTGACTTGTACTCATGAAAAGGCATTTTTGGATGTTTGTGTGGTCATTCCTTGTACACAAATAATAGTTGTACAAATAATATGGTACCTATCCTCTCATACAAAATCATATGTTATTAGCCATGGTAATATGCAAACAAAACAAGCATGAAAAATGCAGCTGATTTTGTGGAATATTTAGAATGAAGACCCATACGTTGTATTCTGCTTACATTAAATACAACAGTATGCTTGTATTTAGCAAGAGAGAGGGTCTTTAGTATTTATGAGCAATGGTCATTGCTCATTGTTTTTGTCATAGAAACTACTGATTACACAGAATGGCCGGATGTTGTCATAGATTTTCTTGAAGGACAGAGTAGCCCAGCAGTTAAGAACCTGAACTCTTGGCCGAGCACAGTGGCTCGTACCTGTAAGCTTCAGCCTATGAAGCGGCCGGGGCTAGGGATCATGGTTCGAGTTCCACCTGGGGCCCGTAGTGAGACCTAGTTCCAAAAAAATAGCTGGGCGTGGTGGTGCACGCCTGTCATCCCAGCTACCTGGGAAGCTGAGGCTGGGGATTGCTTGAGTCTGTGGTACCCCAGGCAACATGAGCCTGCGTTTCCGTGGCCAAAATAGCGAGACCTAGTCTCAAAGAAAAAAAAGAAAAAAAGAACCTGAATCCAGGTTGTCAAATCTGTAAGCTGTACAACTTTGTTAACTTAAATATTTTAGTGCTGAGTTTTTCATGATTCTAAAGGAAATAATAGTTTGTTGCCAGCATAGGGTTGTTTTGAGGGCTGTATCAGATACAATATATAAAATATCTAGATTATATTTATTGTTAGAAAAATATGAACTGCATGTACTTTCATCAGAAGTGGATAGTTTCAGCAGGCAGAAAATCAGTGAGAACAGAGTTGAATACAGCACCATTCATCAGTCAAATATATATCACTGACATTTATAAATTGCTTTACCCAACAACAGTAAAATATACATTCTTTGCAAGCTCACATGAAATCTGCACCAAAATGGACCACTCTTTAGACCACAAAATGCACCTTAAATTTAAAGTAATATAAACTATTATTGTCTGCTCTCAGATCATAAATCAATTAAACTAGAAATCAATAGCAGAAATACAGCTGGAAATCTCAAAATACAGGTACATTAAACTTCTTCAACTTGAAAAAAATTCATGAAAAAATAACTAATGTACATAATGCCAAGAAAGTAGAAGCTTTGCACCAAAATCAAAAACAAGATAATGATGTCCCATTCATCATTCCTTTTCAACTGAAATCCCAGCTAATGCAATAAGACAAGAAAAGGAAATAACAAGTATACAGATTGAGTAGTAAGAAATGAACTTTTGTTCATGGATATGATCATCTATGTAGAAAATCCAAAATAATAACAAAACACCAGAATTGATTATACAAGATTGTAGGATATGAAGTCAACATAGAACACTCAGTTGTTTTCCTAGTACCAGCAGTGAACAATTGGAACGTGAAATTAAAAACACCTTCTCATCAGTTTTTCTATGAATAAAAAAGTTAAGTCTTTTAAAATGTATATTAAATTACAGAATATGTGAGTTCAAGCAATATTTATAGCTTATCTTTTACCTTTTGAATTTTAAATGGGTCTGTGATGGAAACAATGAGAAAAAAACTTTTGTGCTATGGCTAAAACTAAAACTTGTTCTTCGGTACAGAAAAATAGAATTCTCTAATCATGATAGAACAGTTCAATATCTTCATTGTGCTGGTGATATGTCAGCTTATAGATGATGTTCTATAGAACTAAATGTACACACACAAGTACAATCTCAAAAGACTAGTAAGTTGTATTATTATAATGTGCTGGTCGTGATACTTTAGTTTTGTGAAATGTTATTATTGGGGTAAACTGTGTAAAAAGTAATCACGATCTCCCTCAAAACCACATGTGAATCTGCAGTCATCTCAATAAGATTATAATTTTTAAAAAGACATGTGTGGCTAGTATGTAAAACTAATAATTGCTATTTTTGTTTTTAGGTTCTTCACACCCGAGAACATAGTCACCACTGACTTTGTAAGTTGATATTTTAATTTTTTATCTTTCTTTCCCAAAAAATTGTATTTTCTAATTATATGAGCATAGTTTTCTATGCAGCCTGGTGCAAAAATTAGAGTAAGACTTGTAAATTACTTGGTTTTGGTAGTATCTTGAAGTGTTTTACTTTTTGATACTGCTAGTTGATAGATATTTGGAGAAAATTTGAATTATGCATCTTAGCTAAGTCCATTACTGCTTTGAAATAACTTCCTCTCAGGGTTGTGTGTATAGAAGAAGCAAAGTGCCATCTGCAGAACTGATGTGTATACTTCCATGTATTCTGGTACCACACTGACCCAAATCTTTATTATTTGTTTTATTAAAGTAACCTTCTAACTGGTCTCCTTACTTCTATACTTTGCTATAATTTGCTCTCCAAATAGAAGCCAGATAAGTTATTTAAAACTCTAAGTCTGATCATGTTACTTTCTGCAATGCCTCTCTGTGCAGAGGTTTACAAACTTCTCCATGATATGGGTTCTTATTACCTCTGATAAGTAAATTTTTACTGCTTTCCCTTAGTCATACCAATATTCTTGCTTCTGCACTGAGGTTTTGCATTGGCTCTTCACAGAAGCCATTGCATTTCACATTGCTTTCTTACCTCCTTAGGATCTTTGCTAAATTGTCATCTCCTTTACCAGGATTTCGTAAACCATCTTATTTCATTTGCCTTTGTTTTCCCTGACCTGTCTTCCCTGTGCTGCTCATCTTTTCGTTAATAATTTTAGTTACTGTCTGATACATATTTTACCAAAACATCTCCTCTTCATTCCATGATAAATCCCACAAATTTTTATATGTTTTGGTCATAAAGATGAGGAATCAGGATGGGGAGAGGCATTCTGTATCAGTTACTGGCTTTGCCTGATATTCCTTCCTTTGTTGACTCCTGACTGTGGAGATAGATAAGGTGCAAATCTGGAACTTTCTTTGCATCCTGACCCTGCTTGGGACATGTAGTCCTAGATAGACCAAGTGAATTTTATCTTGAGATTTTGATTTTTCTGACTGGAGGTTTGCAATGAGGAAATACGTTGTCATGGATTCTCTTAACTATAAACAGACAAATAGATAAAAGATAAGTACAGCTGTGCACTAAAATGACAAAGAAAGACTGCATAATAGAGGCATATGCGAGTAATATATGGAAAAAGACTAACTCTCCCCAATATCAAAATAGATAATTTACCAAGTAATGGTTGCCTTTGGAATATTTACAAAAATTGCCCATTACAGATGACAAGAAAAGTTAGTAATACAAGAAGAATGTCAGAGCAGATACAGAGAATCAAAAAGTGTATTTAAAATTTAAATACATAAAAAATAAAAAAATTTAAATACATAGACAGGTGTGGTGGTGCGCCCCTATAATCCCAGTGCTGGGATGCTGAGGCCAGGAATTGCTTGAGTTCTTGGGTTTGAGACTACCCCAGGCAACAAAGCAAGACCTAGTCTCTAAAAATAGCCAGTATGGTGGCACCCGCCTGTAATCCCATCTACCTAGGAGACTGATGATAGCATCATTTGAGTCCGCAGTATCGGGACTACCCTGAGCAACATAGCGAGACCTAGTCTCAAAAAAAAAAAAAAAAAAAAAAATTTTTTTAAATACATAAACTTGACCATTAACAACATTCAATAACTATTAGTCCTTTAACACATTTACAGTGGCATGTCCCACTGGTGGTACTTGTTAGGTTGTGACATTGAGTGGCATGTGCCACCAGTGGTACATTGTATACACAGGTGAGCTTCATTAATTCATTTCATTTAATATAAATCAGCCCTTTCTGGTAGAGAAAAATACAAACAATAGAACTGTCCAACAGCAGAACATACAAAATACATCTCCATTGTGAACATGTTAATCTTATATTATTCAATACTATAAGCTTAAAGTTCTACTAACAAGTTCTTTCACATTGTACTTTATAGAGAAGAAAATCTTAGATCATTCTACTGAGTAGATTTTGAAAAACCACATACTTCTGTGGGAGAGAAAATGACTAGAATACATGGGCTGCTTCATAATGGACTACAAACAACTCTTTTATTTTGCAGATTTTGAGATTTTAGGTAATTTCTGTATCTTGGCAATATGGGAAGGATGAAATGAGATAATGTAGATTTGTCATTACTTACATGCACTAGTGTACGTAAGGAAGTAGAACTTCATACTGAAAGAACTTCCACTTCCAGCTGGGCTGTAATTCATAGGATTTAGATTTGTTCTCTCACCTTAAACAGAACATAAATATATATATATGTATATATTTATATATATAAGTATATATATATATATATGAAACAAATGTTTTCAGACATTACACATCAAGTAGCACAAAATAGTGTAGCCTGAAAGAAGGTAAACATGTTTTTCCTATGTAAGAGAACTACTCAAGACTGGGAAAGAGCCACTATAAAGGAAAATGTAGTTCACAGAGGGTTGGGAAGTGGTTGTTCCCATCATTCACAATGGAAAATATTGTAATATAAGTGACAGTATTTAGAAGGTCATTGCCCATAGTAGTGAGGCGAAATTAGCCTAAGAATAAAGACTTCTCTGATCTTGCCTAAAAATATATTAAAAGTAGCCTATTAAAGAAGCTCATGAATATTTTTGGTAAGGATCAGATGGAAATATTTTAAGCCTTGTAGGCCATCAAATTTCTGTTGTAACAGCTCAACTCTGCCATTATAATGTTAAAGTAACCATAGCAATATGCAAATGAATGGGGGTTGTGTTTCAGCAAAATTTACTGTGTTTAGTTGTGTTTCAGCCCATTTATTTATGAAATAAATAACAGGCAGTGGACCAGATTTAGTCTGTGGGTCATAGTTTGCAGTTTCCTAATTTAAAGTTTCTAATTATTCCTAGTAGCTTAAATATATAGCAAAAGAAAGCTCAAGAGTATTTAAAGAAATACAAAATATTTGGCACCTAACAAGGTAAACTGTATCCAGTGTTCAATCAACATTTATCAGATATGCAAAGAAACAGGAAGATTCCATGGTAAGAAGTAAAACCAGTCAATAGAGACAGGTTCAGCAGTGACAGATTTTATGATGATATTAATAATCAAGTCTAATGAGCAGATTTAATATAGCAACTTAATAAAAATTTGGTACGTTTATTTACTTAGCAGACATTAAAAAACATAAGTATGTTTCATACTTACATAAGTATAGTGGAAAGCATAGTTTGTTAAGGAAAATCACAGAAAGTATAAAAGAGACCCATATTTATCTTTTTTTAATTTTTATTGCTTATATGTAAATTTTGTATAAATTATTTTATACGCCAAAGTTCTCCCTCCATCATATCACCTATGAACCATCATTATGATCCCTTGTGCTCATCTCTCCCTGATTTTGCCTTCCCTCCTACGCCCTCCCTTGCTGTATGCTTTAATTCTGTTATCAGCTTGCTAGTTTCAATTTTTCTTGTTATTCTTTTGTTTAGTTTCTCTATATCCCACATATAAGTGAGACCATCCAGTACTTATCTTTTTCTTTCTGGCTTATTTTGGTTAACATAATTCCTTTTACCTCTATCCATGTTGCTGCAAATGATATGAGTTTGACTTCTTGATTGGTAAATCGTATTCCATTATGTAAATATACCACAGCTAAAAGAAAAGAGACCCATATTGATCTTTTAGAGACAACCTAAACATATGAGATGAAAATTGCACTAGATAGGATTAGTAGCAGATGAGACATGTAGAAAGAAAAACTAATGTATTGAAGACATAGCCTTAGGAATGATATAAAACAAAATACTGCATTAAAAACCCAGTTCATCAGTGAGCTCTGGGACAACTTCACACAGTCAAAAATATGTATAATTGGAGTTTCAGAAGGAGAACAGGAACAGAAAAAATACTTGAAGAAATAATGACTGAAAAATTGCCAAATTTTTGGATTTAAAAAAAAAAATAAACCCATAAATTTAAGAGGCTAACAAATACCAGGAAAGTACACAAAAAAGATGAAGAAAATCACAGCTACATACACAGTCAAATAGTTGAAGGCCAGGAATAAAAGGGAGATATTTTAAAGTAGACAGAGAAAAAAGGCACTAGATATTTAAAATTGACAGCAGAGTTCTATCAAAACACTGTAAACTAGGAGAAAATGGAGCAACATCTTTCAAGTACTGAAAGAAAACACTGTCAACTTCTAAATTTATAGCTAATGAAAATATATTTCAAAAGAAAAAGTGAAATAAAGATTTTAGTCATGCAAAAACTGAAATTATTCACTATACTACACTCTTAGGAACAGGAATATTAAAGGAAGCCCTTGAGAAAGCAGGACAATAATACCAGATGATTTCTTCAAAAGACACTGGAAATAGTAAATGTATAAGATTTCTAAATAAAAGATTTTTTTAAGATAATTGATTGTGAAATCAGTAACAATATCGAAGATTTGAACAGCACTGTCTATATAGTCATGTTACAGAAGATTTGAACTGTACTATCTACCAACTTAATCTAATAGACACTTAACACTCTGGCTATCAACAGCAGAAAATACATTTTTTTCAAGTGCTCCCAAATCATTTATTAAGATGGACTCTTCTGAATAAGAAAACAGGTTGATTAATTTAAAAGGACTTAAATCATACCACAAAAGTCTGTTGCGTACAATGCAATTAAACTAGAACAGAAAGATATTAGGAAAAATATCTTCTTACTGAATGACATTCTTCCACATAACCCAGGGACACATTCCAGCCCATACAAAATGCCTCGAGTTTGAAAGAATGGAAATTATACAAAATAATCTTCTCAAACTATAACAGATTAAACTAGAAGTCAATAGGGAAATATAATGGGAAAATTGTCAAATTTTTGAAAAATTTTGAAATAGTAACACCTAATTCATGGGTCAAGAAAAAGTTTCATGAAAAATCTAAAATTTTGAACTAAATAAGAATAAGAATTCATTTTATTAATTTATGCAGGGTGCAGCTAGAACCGCTTAGAGAAAAATTTATAACATTAAATACATATACTAGAAAAACAAAAATCATAACCTGTTTCTACCTTATATAAATAGAACAAATTTGAAGAGCAAGTTAAGCTCAAAGGAAGCAAAAAAAAATAAATAAATAAAAATATGAGAAAACAAAATTTAAAATAGGGAAACTGTAAAGGAGATCTATAAAATGAAAAGTTTTTCTTTGAGAAGTTCAATAAAATGTAATCTCTAGCCAGGCTAACCAAAGGGAAAAAAAAGACATAAATTGTTCATTCCAAGAATGAAAATGGGGCCATAATACTGATCTCATGGCCATTACAGGGATACATTACAGGGATACTATGAGAATACTACAACCAGCCTTAGCCCACAAATTTATAACTTAGATGAAATGGGCCATCTCCCAAAAGATACATGCTAACTACCAAAACTCATTCAAAGAGAAATGGATTACCTGAGCAATTTTATATCTTTTAAATCTTATTAATAACTAAGATAAGGAAAACCTTTCAGAAAAGAAAGCCCCAGCTCCAATGTTTGCATGAATTTTACCAAGTAACCTATGTGACAAGAAAAGGAAATTAGGGAGTCTTCTGAACTGAAAGAGGGTGAAAACATATTTCTAAACAAGATGCAATATTAGCTGTGTGATGGGATATTTACAGTACTATCTGCCTGTGTTAGAACAGTCTCAAATAAATGGCTCGATGTAAGGGATTGTTAAAATTGTCTGAATGTCTTTTACTAAAAATATATGTTTCATTTTGTTGGAGAAGACAGTGGGAGGTGGTAATAAAGAAGGCAATTCTTTGTTCTTCAACAGAAAGAAGCAAACCCCAGACTTCCCCAGCTCTGGGTTGAGTTTCTTTAGTGAGCCTTAGACATTACGTCTTCTTTCTGGTTCTTAATTTCTATGATAAATGTTCGTTCGCGAAAGGGAAAAAAATTCTCAATGTTTACAGGCTAGAGAGTAACTTATCTATTCAAGATGAAGTGTTACATGGCAGATAATGCAATACAAGAAAGAGAAGTAATTTTTAAAAATCACAAAGCTATAGAACTAGAGCCGTAAGAGAGATTAGTCAAACGATAATGGCTGCAACTGTTTCTTTAAATGGCAAAACCTTAGATTAAATAAAATTTGTTTTAAGGAGGATCTATTCAAATTTGCTAGTCAACAAAAAGAGTAAGAAGAACTAAATACTGAATGATATATTCAGAATTCAGAGGAAATCTCTTCAAACTCAGGGACATTTTGGAATATTCTAGATGTGCTTCAGTACTGTGTAAAGGTTGCATAAATGTCACCTCCTCTCCAAAGCCTTTTCAGACTCTCCCAGACATAGTGGCCTCTGTCTGTCTTTCCACATTATTCTGTACACTCTGTACTGTAACATCTACATACCACCTCTGTTGATTTATAAAAAATAAAACAAGGAGTTAAAAATAAGTTTTTGCAGTTCTTCATTGGTGGTCTTGTGCTAGAAAGTTAATCTGATTTTCCTAGTGAGTACTCTAAGTGTCATATGAAAAAAGATATGTATTAATTCTTTGAAAACTTGAAAAAGGGCAAGCAGCATGCAAAACATACCCTTATTTGCTTTCCTTTTCGTATGGTACCAATACGTTTCTATTTAAAATTGTTGGGTAGCAAGAAGTAAGGCTGATAAGATAGGCAAGTCACATCAACTCCTTACAGAAACCAGGGATTTGCCTCAGTTAACTTTTTAAAAGACAACTCAATCAGTGTCTCTTTTGTATGGGAACTTACCTTTTTATGACAATTTCATCTTGGTTCATTAGTTGGCCCCCATAAAGTCCTAGACTTGAGTGTTAAATTTCTAGCACCAGAAGGAGTCATATAATCCAGAGGCTGAAAGTTAAATTCTGTCTTTTCATCGAAGGGAAATAAAAGCTTTTAACAAGCTTTGCATTGGTCTGAGTTTGAGCATCAGTGATAGTAGTTACCATTTTTGAGTATTCATTATATGTGAATGTTGATCTAGGTGCTTCAGACAAGTTTTCTAATTTGCTCTTTCAGAAAATCTATGCGAGAAGGTGGTACTCCTACAAATGAATACACTGAGGTTCTGGAAATAGTGTTAATTGCTTAACTTATAATACTAACAGGTGACACAAATTTGAATACTGGTCTGACACCAGATTCCATACGGTCTCATTGACTGAAAGTGGCACCATGCATTGGACTTAGAAATAGATGATGATGATATAATGTAGTTATGGTAAGAGAACTTCAGTGAGTAATTATCTGCATGCATGGTAGCTGGGTACAATACAAACAGCTCAGAATTTAGGAAGTGAATACTTTGAGTTATGGCTCTGCTGCTTATTAATTCTGTGACTTTGGCAAACCAATTTATTATCACCCCTGAGCCCATTTTCCTTAATCAAAAATAGAAATTAATAAAACCATCCTAATAAAGCCATCTATCTCAGACGGTTGTAGAGAGATCAAATGGAAGTTTCTAAGTGCTTTATAAATGCTTTTGAAAGATATATAAATGAATTAATGAGTGTATTTCGTCATTTGCCATAGCATTTCTTTAAGTAATAAACTTTGAGTGCTTTTTAAAAATGATTTGATTTATAGAAATTTAGCGAGTCTCTAGAACAGCTCTATTGAATTATGGGGTGATCTATTATAGGAGGAGATTTTAGTCGTACAATCAGCTTTATTTATTTGATGAGGTACATCATTTTTGAAGAATGGGTATTTCACAGTCTCTTCTAAACGAGTTCTTGAGAGGCATCTCTCTCTTTGTTTTGAAAGCATAGGAAGACAGGAACCCAAAGTGAATCAGTGCCCATGTCAGCACTGAGGTTCCTCATCTCACCACCATACCGTGCCTCCTGACAAACAACCTTTCCTCTGCAATCTGGAATTCTGTATTTTCCAACTTTATTTCTGGCCCAACTTGAAAAACAAGTGAGCGTCCTCTCCTTGCAAGCAGCTCCGTGGGGTGTACAAAATGGCATCTTTGGCTGTGAAGTGAATACCAGTGAGGATAGCTCTGGGGGCTTTGGTGACCCCCTAGGTCGGCACTGCAGCTCTGAGATGGGCACATGGGAAGGTTGTGTTCTGTGTCGAGGAATGAGTTCTCCATAGCTTTCATTCCAATATTGTTTATTTTCTTTTTGGTTTAGGAATTCTGAAACTTAACCCATCTATCCCCATGTTTACTCAGGATTAGCACCAGAAATGGAAGAGAGCACAATAAAACCTACACGTTTTGTTACAGGCTTTTGCGAATGTGGTCTCAAAGCAGCAGCTCAAAATTCAAAGGAGAATTTGGAGGCCTTTTAAATTACATCGCTTCAGTGTAGGTAGCCAATCAGGATCATCTATTTTCTCTCCCAAATCCTCCAGGGTCCTGGTCCTCACTTCCCCAAACATACACACAGCTCATTCACACAGCCTGTCATTGAAGAGCTTGCATGGCCAGTTTCCCTGATTACCTAGCTCAAATCAAAAAGCCAACTGTTCCATCTCTGTTCACATTTTTGTTTTGCAAACAGAATTTGCACAAACTGACTCTCTCTTTAGTGGCATGACCTTCGCTGGAGGGCAGCCTTGAGGGAGTTCCTGAGATGGGAGTAGTTTCTGGGGCTGAACTTAGAAGGGCACCCATTCATCGTTATTCCCCTGGTCATTACAAGGATTACATCATGCATGCCTGTAAGCGGCAGCCTAGGAAGCCATGGCCAGGGCCAGGGATGGCGGTTCGAGTCCCTCTCGGGGCAACGTAGTGAGACCTAGTCCCAAAAAAATAGAGCTGGGCGTGGTGGCGCATGCCTGTAATCCCAGCTACCTGGGAAAATGAGACTGGGGATTGCTTGAGTCCATGGTACCCCGGGCAACGTGAAAAATAGCGAGACCTAGTCTCAAACAAAACAAAACAAAACAAAACAAAAGCAAGGATTGCATCAAGCATCAAGTAGCTGAGTAGCTTGGGTAGAGTGACATAAAAAAAATTTTTTTTTGCAGACGGACTGAGACCATCCCTTGTGAGATTGCAGGATGGAAAAAGGGAGAGTGAGCAGAAGTTTATTTATGGAATGTCAGGGGGCCGTTACTGCTCCCCAGGCCGAAGCGCAGGACTTCCCTCCGTGCTTGTTTTCTCCCTCTGACCTTGGATGAACTAGCGAGCAGTATATTATGCTGGGGGATTGTGCTGGTTTGTCATGGTTAGCATTCTGGACTGTCACTGGAATGTAGGAAACGGATGAATTTGAATTGAACCATGAGGTGGTCTGCCGGGCCCTCTCCTCCTCTCAAGGAGACCTGTCGCTGTTTGTCTGGGTCTGGCCTGATGAAAGCAGTGGAGGGAAAGAGAGGTGGGCCTTTGATCTCTTTGTTGCAGCTGCTCCCTGGGAACTCGCTGAAATCAATGCCCTGTTTTCCTGAAGGAATGAATGGCTCTGCCTAACTAGCTTTGTGAAGCCGTGGGGGAATTCACTGCCTCTGTTTATTGACAGCTGAAAAGGAGCACATGGGGTGGAATGGACTTTCTTGTGAAAACCAGGCACAGGGAAAATTAGACCTCAATTTAACACAGAGGAATTTGGAAATTCACCCCAAAGGAGACGGTGGTTTCTCATGCTTACATTAGAATTACTCGCGTTTGGGGCTAGTGTGTAATGAACAATGGAGGTTCTGTCACAACTATGTTATAAGTAGGAATATGGTATGCATAATAAATGATGTTAAGTCGAAGTTGATTCAACACCCTTCTTTTTTTAAACCGAGAAGTAGAGAAAGACAAATATGCACCATGAGATAATCAGGTGATTCTTTTCCTTTCAGCAGAAATAAATGATATTGAAAAAAGCATTATTAATATGACTAGGTTTCTTGAATGTGTCTTTCATCCATTCCTGTTTCAAAACATCTTTGAACTATGGAGCTGACTGTCACTCGGGCTAGCTATCCTTGCTGTTCGGATTGTGTGTCATGTGGGACTGTTATGATAAGTTTATTTTCTAAAACTTATCTTAGAATATTTTAACTGGCAGTGTGTGTCAGACATAAATGAGACTGGCTAATAGACCATATAGCATTTGTAATTAGAGTAGTTCATAAATCCTAAAATTACTGCCTGGCTTTTGAAAACACAGTTAGGAAAAGACTTGAGTTTATCCCAGAGAAACATCAGTGTACCTTCTTTTACATCTCTCCTCACTTGCTTGATTTCCCAGGAAGAATTTATGGCTTCTTCCTTTGGCCCCCAGCCCTTTGTGCACACCTCTATTATAGCACTTAACACATTGCCCTGTAGCTCTTTGTTTAGGTGTATTCTTTTAGCTGGAAGTAAAGCAGCTGTGTGGTATTCATTTTTATATCTCCAGCCTAGCAAAGCTCTTGGCTTGGTGCTAAATGAATGGGGATTGATAGCTCCCTGTACATTACTTTGAATGTAATTACTTATCCAGCCTTCTACTGCAGATGCTACATTTTAGGAAAATCGGATTCATCTATTGTTACTTGATTGGTACATTTTAAAAATATCTACCTAATGGGGAAATATTCAATACTTTCTTGATTTGGCAAATTTTGTGTCTCCGAACAGCAGCCGTAGAAAGTATATGGCATTATCCTTTTCAGCTAGAAACTCTCTTTCTAGAAGGTTTCCTAAAAGTACATCTCAATACAATAGTTAGACAGTGTCAGTAAGATGAAAGTGTTTTTAATTTGAAATTTTGTAGACATTCACTTAACCAGATTTAGTGACTGAGATGGACAGAGCTTCCATTTTACACAATTAAGTCTTTGATGTTAAACAAAACATCCTTTGACAATTTCTTTCACCAGATTTACTACCACTCGGTCTTGAATCCCTGTTCAAGTAGAGCAAGTGTCCACCTTTACTGCTTGGCAAAGAGTGTATAGGGGGAATTTTGATGCTGAAATACTGTGATTTCATACTTTATGTAGGACAGGTCCAATTTCTGAGCTATTTCTTCTTAAACCAGAACTTTATGTGGACAATAGTTGGCAACATTCTTTGGAGAAATAATCTTTCCAAATCATGAATTGCAGCAACATGGGTTTCCATCAATGGAGGGGATTATGCTAAGCGAAGTCAACCAGGAGAAAAATACTCCTGCTTTCACTAATATGAAAAATACTTTCACTAATATGTGGAATATAGAGAAACAAAACAAAGGGCCATATAAAACCAAACCAATAACAAACGCAAAAATCTGTTTATAGAATTGAGGTTATCAGAATATGGAGGGAGGTCTATGGGTACCTGCGGTGGTGTGTGTGATGTAGTGACCCTGTCCCTCTGAATCACATAACGTACTGTCAACCAGTTTTACCTCAATTAAAATAAAATTAAAAATACCATAATGGAAAATTTGAGGAAATGGGGAGGGGGATAAATAAGTACACAAGTACAGGAACTGGCTAATACTTTCCTCCTTGTTATCTTTATCATCAAGATGGCTTTTAAAGAATTCTGTTTGGAATTCTGTCTTTATTAAAGGTAGGGATGGAGTATAAAATACCAGTCTGAATATCTATAAGTTGTAGTAGGAATCTTATAGAGAAGTACATGTGTGGAGATGGCCATACAGATGTGGTAGAGTGTGCAGATCGTGATTCTGCAGAGATTGGAGATTTCATGTGAAACAGGAACGTTGCTATGGCCTTGATCATTGATAGACTCTTACCCCCATGAGTGCTGACTTGTAGATAAGGAAGCAGTAAGTACAGCACTGAGATTTTATAACTTGGCTGTGCGGTCTTCCCTGTGTCTGGATGTAATTTCATGTGAAATCATACCAAAGTATGGAAGGGAAGGAGATAGAAGGAAAATAGGCAATCAAACCATAGTTTTTCAGCAGATATTTCAACTTTTTAGCCATGAGGTATATCATTCTCCAGACTGATAGAAAAATTGTAAGTGGCTGAGGAAGTGACTGTTAAAAATTGTGTTCTTGCTGTGTTTTTAGAATCAAATTAAGTTCCCCTATGTGATCCCATCAAAGTGCTTTTTCTCTGGACTGCTGTAATGTCTAGGAATAATTTCAAGTAATTTGAAAGTCAAATCCTTAAAATAGGTTTGGGGATCAACATATATTAGGTCTCTGTATTGTGTATGAGTGTGTTTATCTACATAAGCAAACTTCCTAGTTGAGAGATACCAGATACCTCCCTCTTAGACGGTTTCCTGTCCACCCAAACTGACCAAATAAAGCCGCACTAGTAAAGGCTTATCTATTCAGTAAGAGGGAGACATCCTTCTTGCCCACTAGACTGAACTACAGAAAAGACTATTCTGAAATATAGACTCATTTAAAATGACCTTCATTGGGTAGCTTACTGTCAACAGTTCTGCTCTCCAGGTCCCTCTATTTTAGCTACAGTCATGTCTTTGGGGGGGGGGGGGAATGAAGTAAAGATGTTTTTTGTTTGGGGTTTGTCTTTTTTTTTTTTTTCCTCTTGGTGACCTTTCTCTGCTCCTTAGAATTCTCCATCTCCCCCTTCAGAGGACACAAACAGCATTTCCTTTTCCCAAAGGACTGTGTTCTTAATGTACACTTTGAAGAGATTCTAATTCTGCCTGAAGCTATGAGGCTTTGTTTTCACTTGAGTTGGGGTCTCCCTGGGAAAGGATTGCAAATACGTGACTGATTCTTGCTTACTGGGTTCAGAGTTAAGCGCTGTACTCAGAGGAACCCAGTTCATCCTGGAGGGCTCTTGTGCTGCAGGTAGAGGTGACTATCTCCATTTTGCAAGTGAGGAAGCATTGTGTGAGGTTTCGAAGTAGCTCCAGAGGCACCTGGATTTGAACGTTGACATCCTAGCACTGCAGCTCATACACCCACGTCACTGTTGCCTTTCTAACACTGAGAATTCTTGAAGAACGGAAAGGCGTGCCTCTGGAATGCTGGGATATGGCGCTGTGGCATGTTGACGAGGGTTTTGATCCTGGCATTCCTGAACTCATGTTGTGAATATAAATGTCTCTGACACGGTACCAGTGTGGTTTTTCTTGGAGCCTTGTTTTTAAATTTTTGATTTTTCCCCCCCTTAGGATTGCTCTCATGTCTGATGTGGCCTCTGTTTCATGTCACATCTAAAACGCCTTTGTACCTCAAGCCTAGAAAGGTAAGTATGTCTCTGTCTCTGCTGATGCATCTGACTTCTGCCCAGTCTACTCTCTGTGGCCAGTAGGGTCTATGTTCTGGTCATCTCTGTGTGAAGGCATGCACCACAACCTGGCTCCTACCTAGGATGGGGTTTATGTTCAGGGAATACTTGCTATCTGAGACTTGCTTTAGAATAATCTCAGGCCTTCAAGGAAAAGGCCTATGTTTTCCTCTTTAGAAAAATCAGGTGAACATGCCGAACACTGCCATTGATAATTATTCCTAGATATTTAGAAATAAAGGGGCCATACTGTCCAGTCAGCTTTTGGTATCATGAAACTTGCTTCATAGAAATTGTCATCATCCTCTCTTAACATTAAAAAAAAGTTTTTCAGTAGTTTTCTTCTCAGAAAATACTAGGGGAAAATTCAGAGCATCAGCCTCCATTTAAAATCACATTTAAATTTCATATACAAAGTTTCCAAGACATGCTCCTGAAATAAAATGGTTCTCAATTTTTATCGGTTCTGTCCATACTCCCCAAAGTTATGAAATCAGTGTATCCCTAAATTCAGTGTTTGAGGGAATTTATAGTCAGCAGCATATTCCTCACATTGATCACAAGTTTTTATTTCTTATCATTCTCTACCATACATGCAGAGATGACTCGTTTAGACCACTTATTTCAAAATAGTAATTCCTAACTCCAGCATTAAATTTCATGTCCAACATTTTAGTTGTTTTCCTCATAACATGTATGAGTTCTCTGTTTAATGAAGTCCATTGTCATCATCATGACAATGTCTTCCTAGAGCGACTTTCCCTTCATGCAGCTTTCGTGCTAAGTGTTGTTTAACTATAACTCTTAGTCTCTACATTTTTTTTTGTAAAATGTACTTGACTGTAATATGCCATATTTTTTTATTCCACTCTTCTTTGTAAATTTTCTTATATTCCAGCTAACATTTGAATTTTATCCCCTAAGCTTCTCAGTAGATAAATCACCTCCAATTTGTTTTTCTCATAAGGCTATTCACAGCTACCCCTGGTAGAAGACCAAAGGGAAGAATGTATTAGATGTGTATATTTAAATTCAAGTTCTCCAAATGGTTCTAGCTAAAACTAGTTGACTTCCCCCACCAACATATTAAAAAGGAAAAACTCAGTGAAATCTAAATATGCCATAATCACCTTTGCACTTCATTTGTGATGCATGTAAGAGCAACAAATGCCAGGTCCATTTGTAATAGTTCTATTTAAATGCGACACTGCCATTACAAAAGCACAACAAATGCTATTATACCACTTAAGAATTGATGTGTCTCTCCAATGCATGACATACAACGCTTTGAAGCATGCAGGATATAATAGAAATTTCCTTTATAAGCACATGTTAGAAAATGGAATTGTATCATAATGATCCAAATTAAAGAAAGCTCAGTGAAGTGAATCAATGTATACAATTTCTGTTTTATATATAGTTTTCTGAAACAAGTCATTAATGTTTCTTAATTATGAACTTACCCAGTGTGTGAAATCATTCTTGATTCTCAATTTTCATAGGTTCTAGTAACAGGCCACTTCTACTTGGCATACATCCCTTAAATAGTGTCCATCATTGTGCAGATATAACGTGAAGTCTCCTCACAACTCTGCATGGTAGGTGGATCTTGCCATAAGAAAATTAGGGAGCTCACTAAAGATTACAGACCTGGCAAGTGACAGAACCAGGATCAAACCCAGCCCCACATGACTCCAGAGTCAGACCCCCCCTGCACCACACCAGCTTCCTTGATTACACCTAGTTTCCCTTTGGTTAATGTTTTTTAACTAACTGTTGAAACACAACCTGGGATAAAAAGTGTATGCTTCTCATTCACCAGAATAAGGAAGAGTAAAACACATTATCTTACCACTTTCAGCTAAGAAGAGTTCTCATCTAAGAAATGCCATTAAAATGTCTTTGCTTCCTGATCCTGAACAGATAAGTTAAAATGAAGGCAGTTGATGAAGGGACTTGGGTGTCATAAGACAGGAGAGTGTTAACTACTGTTGCAATTAGTAAATCAGGTTTCCCTGTTAATATGTTTAAAATAATGTTAGACATCATATGTATGTTTATGCTATAACAAAGGGTACTCTATTTGAGGAATAACTTAATTGATCTATGATGTGGCACTTACCAAGGTAATTTTTTGCCTTTTTATTGGAGCATAGGAACTAAGTGATTCATAAAACAGACATACACACAATCAAATCAATATGTAAATTAGAACCACATTAAGATGATGGTCACTTCATGTTGCTTCCTTGTAGTGGTTCTCACTGATCCTGTGTATTCAACTCAAAGTCTACTGAATGCCGTTCATTCTGATTCAGGGAGGATTTAGAACCTCTCTGGGAGGTTGGGATGTTTGTTTTCTAGAAAAACTTTGGTGCTAAGTTATTGCATTTATCCATTTTGTGTACAATTTTGTGGTTTTGGTTTTTGTGGATTCCCCCCTGCTCTAAGGAAATCACTCCTTTACTGATTTTATGCATGAAAAGAATAAATCCAGAGGTATAATCTGTACATCTGAGGACACTTTCTATAACACAAGGCTGAGCATATTGCTCTGATGATGAAAAATTTCTGTGGTTCTGATTAATCAGGACTCTTAGTTGCAATTGACAGAAACTAATGAGACCACTGAAGAATTCCCTACAGCCAAGTGACAGGAACATATTTGCATGTTAGAAGAATCATTCTGACAGCAGCATTGTGATTAGAGTGAAGGGAAGCCAGTCCAGAAACAGAGACAGAAGAGCCAGATGGAACTCAATCTCCCGTGTGTGGAAATGTCTCTTTCCACCACTCTGACTCGAACTGCTCACAAGTTTAAGGGAGCTGTATGAAAACTGAATTTGGGCCCAGAGAGCAAACGGGTCTTCCGTCCTCCAACATGCTGCCCCACTCCAGCTCTGCCCTACCCAACCAGTTGTTGGACGCCGTGGATTGGAAAGGACCCTCTTGTGCACGGTGGTCACATTTGGTGGTGGGTGTTGAAACAGGAGATGTGAGTGTGTGTAAACCGCGGCTGCCTGTGTGTCTTTCTGCGTCTCCCATGGCTGCTGTGAGAGTGGAAGCGAGTGTCAGCAGAGGCCAGACCCATGTGAGGCCAGAGTGACTCCATGCTCTGGAAGCCCCAGTCTGGCACACCTCTGTCTTGCTGACTCAACACGCCCTAGCTTCCATGTCCCCATCTGAGTTTGCTACTTGGATATAATTAAATGCCAAACACTCCTCTTATAACCAAAGCCAAGAAGGGGACCTTGTTCTTCAGATTCTAGGAGACCTTCTAGGCATGCTCTGTCTCTGTGACAGGACGCTGGCTTCCAGGTCATCCTCCTGCTGGACACGACATGCCACATGCCAGGCAGACTTTGTGGGGTCCTCTGAGCAGGGAGAGGGGTGCCCTGGTTGCTGACTCTTGTGCAGCTGAAGTTCTCCTGGCCAGAGCACGCTGTAGTAAACATTCTGGTCTTGGCGTAAAAACTCATCTCTTGGCTCTAGCTCCATCTCTGGCTTTTCAGCACCTTCAGTAAACCTCATGGAGGGAAGACCTCGTGGAGGTCTCAGATCTTGAGTCACAGAACTGAGATGAAGCTTCCTTGGAAGATGTGATGGACGTCAGAGTCGGAATCCCTCAGGCATTTCATTTGGTGCCGGAGTACCTACCTTTACTGGAGTTTCTCTGAGTTAACAGATGCCGACAGGACGATGCTGAGGATTTCAAGCCTTTCTTCTGGGGTGGGAGTCTCCTCTTTCACGGGCCCCTTTGTTTCCAGTCCTGTCATTTCCATCTTCTAGAAACCAAGGGGCCCAGTCCCCACCCAGCAGATGGGTCTGGGAGGCACTTCCAGGCTTTGAAAGCTGGTGTGTCCTGGGCCTCAGGATTGCAGCCCTGGTCTCTGCTCTTCTGTTGACTTCCATTTGTTCTTTTGGTTTTAAGTAATTCCCAGTTTAAGATAAAGGTCTTAAAGATAACTTTCTCTGCCTCTCCCTTTCTAGGTATTTGCATAGGAATCAGAGGCATTAATCTTGTGAGTAAACTTTTAACATCTGTGCTTGTTTCCTTCCTTCTCTATCTGCCCTGGAGTTCTAAAAGCGCAGGACTGCCCCCCAGGTCACCAGGGCCTTTAGAATCCAAGGCGCTCTTGGCAACAGGGGGTGGCCCTTTTTGAAAAGTAATTTGGCTCCATTCTAGCTTTGAAAGTAGCCTGCAGCACACATCCACAGCAGCCCAGCTCCCTGCCTCTCATCACCGTCCAGTACAAGTCTGAAACTCACAACCCGGCTTCAAGATTGCTGACTTTTCCTCCCAGCTAACGATCTTTGTTCTGATTCCAGTCCCCATTCCGCCCAATTAGAGAGACATTGTTCGGTGTCTCACCCATGGGGTGTGCCTAGACACTGGAGAATTCCCTGGCACCTGATCCGTGAGGGGCTGGCTTCTGGCCTTCGCTGGTGGCAGGGATTTCTCCAAGGCCTGCATCCCATCACCCCAGGGCCTGCAAACCGCTGGCCTGGCCGCCCTGGGCAGATCCCCCAAGAGCAGCTGCCCTTGCTGGTGTTGTGTTTGCTGCTGGGGGAAACCAGAGCTGTGCCTCCTTGCTGGGGGTCGACAGCTCTTTTTCCTTTGTGTGGGGGAGGTGTGTTTTTCTCCTCCGCCCTCTCCTTCAGTCCCAGAAGCTGTTGGGAATCTCACTAGGTGTAGCTAGTAACAATAGCGGAGTGGACCTGCCATCCTCTGGGCTAACGGCGCGCAAGAATTACAAAGCCTGCCACCTGTTTTAAGTGAGCGAGGAAGGAAAACTCTCGGGAGGTCAAAGTAAAAATCCCACAATTGTCCTGGCTGATGTGGAAGCTGTACTGATGGGGAGGCTGTACTGATCGTGCAGGCAAAACATCACCCAAACATTGGTAACTATGGAAACAAAGAGGAGGAAACATTTGAAAGACAATAAGCCCACAGAAGCTGTATAGCTTAGTCAGTAAGAAAAATCTAATATGACTCCAGAGTTTCTGACTTGGGGGAAGCTGGGAAGTGACACGGTGAAGCGACTGACCTATTAATAACGCCGACTTTCAAATCGCACACTCTGAATGCAAATTTCAGCTCAGCTGCTTGCTGGTTCTGTGACCACCGGGCAAATTAGCCTCCCCTCTCAGCCTTCGTCTCCCCAGAAGGAAAATAGGGTTCGTGCTTCCTACTCAGTGGAAGGTGGTTGGAGGGCTTTAAAGTGATTAAAACAGCAGCCATCTGGGCCTGAGCCAGTCCCTCGCCGGCAGGTCCTAAGACAGGCTCCACGGGGATGATGGCGGGGAGAGGACATGTCTTGTGAATGTAACTGCTGTTCGGTAGCTGTGCTGACAGAGTGATTCCGAGAGTCAGCTGCATGGAGCGCTTGGGATATGACCCGCAGAGGTGCTGTGAGAGACCCAGACTGAGATGTGCAGGAGCTGGGGGCAGTGGAGTCATCGGGAATTGGAAAGAAGGCAGAAGTTTGGGGGGGGGGGTCTCGAGCTTCAAGGGATAGTTGAAACCTTGGGTTGCAAGTGAGGTCCGGGAATTTCGTGGGAAGGTAAAGGGCGAGGCGCCACAAACCTGCAAACCTCAAGCACCCCTTATGCAATAAGCCCTCAGTGTCATCTTAAGCCAACTCAGTTCTGAGACAAGTGTGGCCATCCCAGTTTGTGTCTCCACGTCAGGGGCACCATCTCACTGCCCACTCGCCCCTCCACACCGCAGTCAGCCTTAGTGGTCTGTCATCTACCCAGTTGGAGGGGGCCTCCTTTCCCCCCAGAATTACCATCCTTGGAAAACTCAAGAGCAACGTTTATGTGCGCGGCCTGCCCATCTTGCAGGTGGAAGCCTTTCACGCAAACGGAGGCAGATTTCCCCGTGCTGCTGTGCAAGGGCTCTTTTGTACCCAAATCATCAGAAAAAGTCAGTTTAAAGACTGTGCTTACACACAGCCAGGAGTAACTAGAAGTGAATGAGCTGCAACTCGAGGGAAATGGCCTTTGTGCAGCTGAGGTTTCAGTGAATGCTCAGCAGGCAGCAAAACCAGTTCATTAAGAGAGAAAAGGACGGTTCTTAGATGCTGCCCTCAGAAGCAGATACCCAGAAAAACATACGGTGACAGCAAAAATGCAACCTAGAAATCGCCCGCTCTAGATTCATGAAATTTGCCTTTTTTGTCAGCAGTGAAGAAACAGCATTGCCCCCAAAGCATTTTCCTGTTGATTGCAAGCAATTCGCTAAAGCTAATCTGTCACCGTACCTAGAAAAAAATGGTGTTTTCCCCCTGGCTACTCTGAAACATCTCTGTTGAGGAATGTTTAATGTTACGGGGTCAATTTTTTTTTTTTTTTATAAAGTCCCTTCTTCCCCCACCCCCACCCCCACCCCCCAGTAATTGATGAATTAAAAACCTTGTTCTCCGCTTCTGCAATCTAAATTCCGACCTGAAAAGCAGTCAGCCAGTAGCACCCCGTCCAACTTAGATGTGTTATTCTCCCTGCCTCTTCTCTGCTTTATTAAATTGGCGAACAGCGCGCATGATTTTTTTCCCCCGGGGGCCATGCGTGCTTTCAGGTTCTGAGCGGCATTGTTAACTATTTAAACGTTACACTGGTGCTGGGATGGCAGGTGGGGAAGGCGGAGGGATTTGATCTCCTCTCGGCCAGAGCTCTCCTCTTTCACTAGTGCTGCTTACATTGAACGGCTTAAGAATAAGCTCCTGTGAGCCCTCAGAGGCCAAGGAGTATTGTTGGAATCAGAAAGGAATCGCTTTCTTTTAGTGATAATTTGAATATTTTGACAATGAAGTTAAGCTACTCCGCTGCCTGGTTTGCGTACTTCATGTCATATGTGTGTCCTTTTGAGGGAGGCAGAAGACAACCCCCACCTCTCTGGAATTCATAGGTTGTTATTGTCCCTGGATGAGATGGGTAGAAGCAGAGGAAGAATCATCCAGAAGAATTTCACTCTGGCTTTAATGGGTTTTTTAAAGCTCTTAAAAAAGAAAAACAAAAAACAACCTAAAACAGACTTCTGGAGACTCCTGCATATACCCACCACGATAAATGTTGAGTATTTTAAAAGGAAAGGTGGACTGTGATGATTTGTGAGTTGTTTATACATGCAAAGCAAGGAACACATTTAAGACAGATTCTCTGAATGAGTCAAAGAAATGACTTCAGTTTTCTCCTGAAACGTGAAGGGTTATTTTTTAAACCTTGGTTGTTTAAGATGACCTTAATTTTCGTATTTTTAACTCAAAAAGATCTCATAAATACATGGAGATAGTCTCCCACTCTCCTCCCCCACCAGCCCCCCTCCCCCCCCTTTTTTTTTAATATCAAATTAAGAGAAGAAAGCAGTCAACCAAGTGAATAAATCGCTTAGGTGAGATATAATTGGCTTTGTTTCATAATAGATTCACCTTTGGACTGGTTAAGAAAATCCTGAAAAGCTTTCTCCCTAAGAGGATTGACTGGTTTAGAATAGTCTTAGTTGGAAGATGCCAAGTTTTATCATTAATTGGTGAACAAAGATACTGGTTTCCAAAATGCTCACAGGGATCAGCGGTGCAGGGCTGGCTGCAGGCTGGGTTCTTGAAGACTTGGTCAAATGTAAATTCCCCAGTGATTTTTAAAGGGGCCCCAGGGACTCTCAGTCCTGATAGTTTGGCCGGTGACCTGGGAATCTATTTTTAAAAAATTTCCCTGGTAAATCTGGTGCATAGCCAGGTTTGGTAACCACTGATTTGTGTATTCAATTTGGAGATTCCAGCCTTTTCACCCTGCAAATTTGATAATTCTATAGGTTCATAAGATGCTTTTGTTGAAAATGAATGCCCACTGGCTATTGCTGACTTTTTTCCATTCATAATTTGTTTCAGGTTCTGTTATTGCATAGATTTGCATACCTATGTTGTAGTGCTCTCATACTGTTGGCTTAAAAAAATACCATTTCCTCCCAATGCTATTTTGAATATTTTATGTAAGCAATTTCATGTGTGTTTTTTGTTGTTGTTTTTTTTTTTTTTTTACTTGCAGAAAGCAGGGGAAAACTTAGAGGTTTTTCTAATCCAGTTGCAAGTAGGACAAAGGATATGCTCTAAATACTTAAGGACCCTCTTGGACAAGATTGTATGAGATATTAACAGTCTTTTAACTTACAACATCATGATCTTTAACACACCTTTAAAATATATCACATGATCTAAATGTTAATTGTTAACATTTAACAATTAATTGTTAAATGTTAATTGACTGTTAATTGGTATATCAGACATTTTTAAATTATGGGTGGTGGGTCTGTTGAGGAAATATGCTACAGGACTTTTTAGTCTAAAATTGATGTATTGTTTACTGTAATGCATGAAAAAGTGGTAGGAGATCACGCTACTCTTCAGTTGTGTGTGTGCTCTTGAAGCAGAGCTTGTTGCAACATTATTGGGGGGGGTGTTTTTCTAGCTTCCTTCACTGAAGATGTGTAAGGTCTTTTTTTATAGGTTTGAATCCTCAAGCAAACTTCTGGGAGGACCCTGTGGCTGTGAGCACCTTGCCGCTGTTGTTTCCCGTCACCAAATAGGTACGAAAGTAATCGTAACTCTTGAAAATTATTTGTCTGAGCATATTTATTAATTGCTGGAAACAGTAAAATTTGGTCGAGAATGTGCGGGAGGTTCAGTGCTTTTAAAAAGTTCTTGCGGAAAATAAATACGTTCCCCACCCCACCCCCCCAAGCTGCAAAATACCTTAGCACAAAATTCTTCTACCCTGTTCCTTGTTAAAGGCATCCTCTTTCAGATGAGGCAATTAGCAACTTTTCCTTTCCTCTGCTGTCCCCTATCCACAGTTCCAGTAGCACCTGCAGATCTATAGATTTTCTTCAACAACCCTGTCACTGGGAAGCTTTCAAGCTATCCTAACTGGCCTCCTCGCTTGTGTGCACATAAGCTATGTTGCCTTCCCCTTTGTGGGAGATGTTGATAGAGAAGCCTGAGGAAGATGCTAGCCACATACTCTTTGCCTTGGGGAATCCAGTGACTCCCTCTGAGGTATGACTTGGAGATACAGTAGTAAGAGCTGCTTGTGAAGGCCACAGACAACTTGGCTGGGAGGTTGGCCAGGTATAAATGGCCAGACATTTGACTTAGGGTTTCACACTGGTTGTCCTCATTGTCATTGTCGATGGTGATACCCAGGGAAGCTAACACTTTATGGGTGCACACCGTGTACTTTGCTTATTAGTATGCTTCCTCGTTAGCAGGGTCATATCAGCCTGCGCTTGAGGGCCAAGAACCTAAGTCCTTTGATCTCATTTCCCTCATCTTTCAGGTGGGGATACCAGAACGCCTTTTGCCATTCTCACAGGACTGTCAGACGGAAATTATTAGATAAAATAGCATGAGAAGGCTTTAAGAGTTCAAATGAAATATGCTTTATAGCTATCATGTTGGTGTGCTTTGATATATAGTATCTGACTAAATCCTGTTTTGATTTACTGACCAAGTTGAAATTCATTCCAACGTGGCCAATATATCCACTAGGAACTCAGAGAAGCAGGCACAAGCAGTTCATTAGGCGCAGGGTGGGGGAGGGGGGATGTCTTGAGTGATGCTGCCATGTGATTGACAGTAAATGATGGGGCGTAATAACCAGTCAGATTCTGGAATGTGTCTGCCCAGTGTTCAGTGTGGCGGCCGTGGGCTGGAGACAGGTAGGGGGTGGCTAGCGCACCAGGCGGTGTCTGTCTCTGGAGCTCCATGGGACAAGTCCAGGCAGGAGGTACAGCAAAGTCACTGGGCCGACAGGGAAGGAAGAACAACCTGAGACATCGCTATAGGCTACTGGGAAGGAGCTGCCAGCATGCGCCTGCGGGAAATTGGGGCTTATTGTCAGCAAGGTGCCTGGCCTCCAGGGTGACTGACCCAGCACAGAGCAGCACATGGGAGCCCTGGCCCCAATGGCTGTGGGACAGACCACACATGTGGACGCCAGGGCTGGCTATTTAGGGAGCACACATTCCTCCCCACAGCACTGGGTGTGGTTGTGATGGTTTGTTAAGCAAACAAAGGACCTAAAGCTGTGAAAGGGGGAGAGAAAACACTTAAGGTGAAAAGTAGAGGCGGCCTTGTTAGCTAGTGTTCACTCTTTTTAGCCCCCCCCCATCTCCTTAGCGCTCTTTCTCCCTTTCAGAGAAGCCAGCCTGTGCTCACAAAAGTGGCCTTATCTCTCCAGTGCGTTGCCTTTTAAAAGGGAGACCTGATGAGCTGCTCATCAGTTTAAAAAGAAAAAAAGAGAAAGGAAAAAAAAAAAAGAAAAAAAAAGCCAGGGCCATCTTCAGGACCAGTGGGAAATAGTTTTGTCTCAAACTCAGTGTTTCTAGATGAACAGTTTGCCTCCCAGCGTTTGAATGGGTATTTGTTGACTGACACAGAAAGACAAGGAGAAAATTGTCACTCAAGCTTGAGCCATAATTTTGCCTAATGAGCCCCGTGGCCTGGGAGGCAGGCAGGTGTGCTTTGGGGGCAGAGGGTATGTTTTGTGGTGAGAGTAGGGCCCTCCCTTTTCCTCTTTCATAACCATCTACAGGGTTTGTTCTAAGTTCTGGCTGCCCCCCATTGAAAAAAATGGAAATAAAATCTTAGCGTGGTTGCTTCAAACTGCCAATCACATGTGTAACCTTTTGTAAGCAGATTTGGTCTTGAGTAAAGAAAGCCTTGCTGGAGGCCTTTGGAGTCTCAGAATGGTCCTTTTTAAATCTGCCTGCCCTCGGGGGCAAAGAAGTTGTCTCTGAGGAGGGGCAGGATTACTTGTAACTTTTTGTCTCCTTGGTGCAAAGTTGATGAAAGAGCCTCACTTTCACTGGCCCCATAGTTTCTTCTAGAAAAACCTGGGCTTACTAATACCTCAGGGCAGGCCACACCACAGGGCACGGACTGTCTCTCTGCCCCATCTGCTGCTGCCCCCCCACACACACACACATTCTGCCCCATCGCCTGCATCTCCATCAGACTGCCAATGCTTGACAGCCCCAACACCACCCACCACCCTGTGCTGACACCCAGAGGCACCTCCTTCCTCCCTGCTCATCAGCCAGGTTCTCAGACTCCGTCTTAGCCACCATTCTCTACACCCACAAAGGACAGATACTCTCAGGGAAAAACAAAAGTGCTCTCCGATCCCCACCCCCCACTCCCAGATCCCACCACACAGAAGGGCTTCACTGAGTGTCTGTCCTGAAAGGCTTCTGTTTATTTACACATCTTGTTATTTCAGGATCAAATAGTCCACCCAAGCCTTTGCATATCCTTTCCAGATCTCCTAGAATTCTCAGATCTCCTAGAATTCTCCTAGAATTCTCCTAGAATTCACAGCTCTGCCTTGCCATGGTCCCTGTGGCCATAACAGTCTCTCCTGTTTCTTGTCTTAATGTGAGCCTTTACCCTCACACACTTCCTAGGAAGGAACCGGGCTTTTCTTTTGCTAGAGTGTAACTCTATTAGGACAATAGGCCTGCTGCTAATTAGGTAAGTTTTGGTTCCTCCCTGCCCTGCTCTCCATGTCCCTGGGAAAGGGATCACGCTGTCTGTCCCTTAGAAGCAGACCCTAGAAGGAAGGGCCTAAGGCGAGTTGCTGAGGATTCTCTGGGAGGGGGGAGGGGATGTGTTTTCAGCTGTCACAAAGGAATAGCCCATCACCGACTCCGCTGAAAAAAATCTTCTAATAGGAAAACTCTTGTCTGGGTTTCAGGGCTGCTTTCTACCCATAGCCCTCCAGGTTGCCCAGAGTTCTTTTTAAAACCAGGCCTGTTCCAGCTCTGTTTGAGAAGAGCTGGACTGCCCACTTGTCTCAGCTGGGGGGAGGGGGGGGTGCAGCGCACACAAACCTGTTTTGCTTATTTGCAGACATGTGTCTGTTCCTTCCTAAATGTTTATGTTTTAAAAGACAATGTATGTGGTGACTTAGGAAGCTGTAAAAATGTTTCCTTCCCTCCTTTCTGCCTGATGGGCATTTCTAGGAGTGCCTGTCCCAGTCTGGGAAATCCTGGGCGGTCCAGTCACTGCTTCTAGGCGAGGGGTGGGGACATATTTCAGAGACTGAAGAACAGATGCAGGGAAGGAGCCCCCCACCCCCCCCACCCCCCGGTCTTCCCTGGGCCTTCCTCAGGTGGTGTGGCTTCCCTCAACCTCCTGTGGCTCTGACAGGCAACATTCCTGGGCATTTGCCTTGTCCGTTGCTTTTTAGGGCTTTCTTCCTTTACACTTGAGACAGTTTGATTGGCATTCCCTACCTGATTCTCCCTCTTCTGTTCCCACCTCCCTGGTCCCACCTGGGATGGCTAGCCTTGACTCCAGCCCACTGAGCACATTTTAACAAAGGCTCCATCTGTTAAAAACTCTACCTTCTCAGACTATGGCCGGCAAGCAGACAGTGGTTGGGCGCTCCTAGGACTTATATCATAGCAAATGACTTTGGGCCATCTTAACAGGTGTGGCTTTGGAGCTCAGACTTCTTATTTTGCTTATTTCTGTCACTGTTGACTTGTCACTACATCATCTTACTCAAGAGAAGCTGGGGGACTGTAGAGGCGGAAAACCGCTTTTGTCCTTGGAGCCTGTGAGAGTTACAAGTCCTCACAACTCTGTTTCCATGTTGTTCCCCCTGCAGGCTAGTTATCCTCAGGGAGGCTCCATCTAGCTGCAGCCTGCCACAAAGAAAACAAATTTCTCCTCACCCCCAGGACAACCCAGGGTACCAAACCACCCACTCAGGGGAGGATAGACATTGGTGATCTGGGTGGATCATGTGGACTCACTGACAGGATCTGAGGCCACCCACGTAGAGCCCGGAGTGATTTATACAGTCCCTTACAGAAACCAGACTCAACACGGTATCCTCCACTCCCAAACCAGAGGGGAGTCATTCAGACAACTTTGTCTAAGAAACTACCTCAGCTCCCCCACACCACAGATCTCCTGATAACTGTTGGGCACAATAAATTCAACTCCCAACTCGTGGGCCTCACTGGATTTTTTTCATCCGGGACTCATTCTTCTTTTCCCGCCACCACCTTCGCCTCTTTCCTCCCACTAAGTCCTAATCTAACTGGTAGATAGTGTATCACTTCAGGCTGCCCTCTCTTCCTTTCCAGGCTGCCTTTATCTTTTCTGAGATATGGCAGAAGCTGAAAAGCCCTCATTACGCCTGGTCCCACTACTCAGCGGTATATCTGAAATCCATGCCAAAATGATTGACTAATTGTGTGATCTGACATGCTCATTGCTAATAATGGATGCCTGGCTCCCTGGTAGTCCCTGCCTCCTCTGGGTTGGCTCCTCTCATTCTTGTGGCTCTTTGAGACTTAGATTCCTGCACCCATGCCTTTTCCATGGATTCTTCCCATTCTTGTTGAGACAGGGTTTTGTTAGCTTTCTTGACCCACTTTTGTACTCATCCACTTCACTCTACCTCCCCACAAGCCCAGGGGTAATGGCTAACCTTCACTAAGTTTAATCAACCTGCTAAAATATTGCAACAACAAAAGCCCACCTTCCCCCAGTCAAGTAGAGCAGGGTATCACTGACTCTTCATTGACATGGTCTCTGCCTTTCTCTCCAGCTTGTTTGCCAGTACCCCAGTATTAGCATCCGTATTCTAGTCATGCTGAGCTACTTATATATTGTCTAATGTCATGTGTTGTTTCATCCCCTTTGCCCAAAATAGGCCATCTTACCCTTGAACATCTGGTATACTAGCAGGTTCAACTTTATCTTTAGTTTGTCCTTCAAACTGCCCTTGAATCTCCCAAGGAAGAGATGCTAACACCCTGGACAACATATTCCTTATCTACCTTGGGTTTTAATAAATCTTTTATACATCGATGGAATTGTAGATCAGAGAATCTACAATTTATAGATCGATGGAATTGTAACATATCAGTTAGCTCCAAAGGATGAATATATTTGACTATACATGTCCTATTTGCAACTAGCATCTTATATATATGACCTCTTTTCCTGTCACTGGCCATGACTTGATTCTGTCTGGCTTTCTAATTTTTCCAGTCTTGTTGGTTTCCGTTTCTTAGTTATTCATTCTACTCCATTGGTCTACTTTTTGTGCTATGTCTAGAGCATCTAACCTTATTTACAGTAGCCCCCTCCTTTTAAAATATCGTTTACTCTTCTTGTGTCCCTTTTTCTTCCTTGGAAGAAATCCTGGTCTGTTTAGTGATAAAATTGATCCAGTAGAACTGGGAAGGACTTGGCTACTCTTGGATTTTTCCTTTTCCATATAAAGGTTGCTCTTGTGAAGTTCCAGTAAAGAACCTGGATGAATTTTTATTAGAACTTAACTGAATCATTATATAAACATGGAGAGAACTGACACTGTTTATAATAATTCTTTCTGTATTTCCCTATTCATGAACATGGTATATTTATCCCTTAGGTCTTCTTTAATGTCTTTCATATAATTCTTAATTTCTCCATAAATATCTTTGGTTAGATTTATCCCTAGATATCTTTGTTTTATGACTAGTGCATATGGTATTTTCTATTTCTGTTGCTAGTATTTAGAAATAGTTGGTTTAAATTTTTGAATTTTATAACAAAATACTTTCCCAAACATTCCAGTTCTAATATTCTAGGTATAGAATTTTTTGGCATTTACTATGTAGACAATCATCTGTAGATAATGAAAAATTTAATTCCAAGTTTATATCTTTCATTTCTTTTTATTGCTTAGTTGTATGCTCCACAACTTTTAATAACACGCAATAATAGGTACCTTAATCATATGACGAAAAGAGGAAACTATTTCATTAACTTAAAGCTGGTATTTTTCTTCTTTATCTAGTGATGCATATTTTTGCCATTTAATCTATGAATGATGTTACTGTGAATTCATCTCTGGGTTATATTAGCTGGATATAAATGGTTGCTTCATGTGGTTGCTTCAGTGAGCATTAGGACTAGTTAATATACAAAAATAGCAGGTACTCTCAAAATAAGCCACTTAGTTGAACATGAAGGTACCTAAGAATCACTAGGGGAGTTGATTAAAGC
>PVHY01000955.1:149939-183549 GCA_004024945.1 Uropsilus gracilis
TTTTTTTTTTTTTTTTTTTTTTTTTTTTTTTTTTTTTTTTTTTTTTTTTTTTTTTTTTTTTTTTTTTTTTTTTTTTTTTCCCTATGTGGTATATTTCTTCTTGATGCTTCTAATTTCTGGTTGCATACTGATTTATGGGTGTAACTATAAAAGAAAGCTGATGGAAGCTTATATGCTTACTTAGGGCTTGCCAACAGATCTTCCTTGTGGCACAATGCAGGCCAACTGTTGGAAACTGCTATTTGTCCTTGTCATTCGCTTTTTTCTCAGGCCAGTCAGCTTCCCCAGGGAAGATTCCGTCAGTCCTCTGCCCTGGATTGTTGGTTTTCTAGTAGCTATAGAGGAAGGGTCACCACCTTCTACTTAATTCACTGTTTAGCATCATACCCTCTCTCATCAAGGGGTTAGAAGGGCTGAATGTCACTAACAGGCTTTAAAATACTCTTTCTGTTTTATAACTACTTTCTCCTGCGCTTCTAGAGGTACCTAAAGCCAAAATTTCTGGGACTTTTGATGGGTTCTACAGGGTAAATTCAGTTACTTCATAGCTTTACATTCCTGTCTTAGCTTTCTTAGGTTGGTGTTTGCTACCTGCTTTCAACCTCCCAAAATTTTGTTGCAGTTTTCTTCTCTGTTACCTAAGGCTATTGTTGAAAAATCTTATCAATACCATTTTAGTGGTGTTTCAGAAGAGACTGGAGCTACATTTCTGTTCTTTGCTGTCCTTGTCTAGCTATTACTCATACTGTGTGTGAGTAGAAATTTAGCACTCTGTTCTTTTTCAAATTTTCTAAATCAAGTGCATAGATTTGATGTCCTAATGCTGTGGTGTAATCAGATGGACAACTTTCTCATTAATGTTCTCTTCTGAATATTAAATAAACCACTTCAACTTTCTTGCTTACTTTAGGCCCCGTCTCTAGAAAATAAGAGCACAGTCACTGGGTCAACAAAATCAAGTCTCTTACAGTGACAGTTTAAAAGAATCAGTAAGCAGCAAACCTGCTTAGTCCATAGGCTTCGGTGGGAGGAGGGGGGTATTGCTGGAAGAAGGGGTAGGGTCAGTGGTCTTCCCATCCCAACAAGAATGGAGGCTCAGTTGTCTAGTCATATTAAGGTGGTGGGAAAACAGAAGCACCTTTGGTGGAGGTAGTTTCTTGCCAGCTTCCTCTTTCCCATTTAGCTATAGTTTTCATGATTTTCCTTTCTCCAACATGGATACCTCAGCTTACATCACTGGGGTATCACCTGGACTATTAGAATTGCTTCCTCTTGTGGTCCCCCAGTCTCACCATTTTCCATGTGGAAAAAGTACTCACTCCTCTGCCTGGAGTGTCAGATGGAAGTGGGGCTTTGCCTGGTACACATCTCTGAAAAGGGCATGTGTGAAAATGATAGAAGCTTGAAAGAACCCAGCACATCAGGAGACTAGCAGCTGGGATGATCTGTGGCCTGTGGGCCACTGTGAGAGGTCTGCAAGGTGACAACCTGTGTGGCTGTAATCTCAGGCAAGCCCTTCCTCCAAGTGATCTGTTAGTGCAGGTGATACTGTGTTTTCATGGGCATATCCACCCAGTACTTCATTGAGCCTAAATGTATGTATATACATACACTTTAATATAAGGTGGTTAATGATGTTGACCAATGATTTCTTCTGATTTCAAGGGCGCCCCATCTTTTACACAAAAGGTAGGTCTGTCGTACAAGTATAGGGTCTGTTAGATTATCATCTGTACCCATATTTTAAATGATATTCATCCTGCTTGAACATAGAATGTTATTACAGGACCTCTGGGGGGAAAAAAAACCTTAATTTGCTAAAATGTGGTGATTAAGATACAAAAATAGATGAGCCACGGGTTAGGAAATACCAGTGCCTCGTGAAGTGTTGAACTGAATCAATAGCGCCGAGAGTGATATTCTCATTATAATTTAAGCCCATGCCTTTAACCTGTTGGAATCTAAAACCTTTCAGGAAATCTAAAGAAATCTATGCTTCCTCTTCCCATAAGAATTTGTTATTGCACAAGCCTCTTGATTTCACACAGAATTTCAGAGAATTCACAGGGACTTCCCCTAGGCGTCCTGCTTTTAGCAAAGGCTGAAACCCAATCATGGTCATCTGGGATGAGTCTCATCATGGCTCCACCTCTGCAAGCCTCAACCAAGTTAGCGCAGCCCCTGCAACCCCTTTCTTGCTTATTAGACAATAATGAATCCCAACTTTTCAGATACCATGCTAGTTCATACTCAACACCTAACAGCTACGCTGTGTGTGCAAAGTGATGATAAACAGTAGCATCTGCCTAGAGCTTTCTGGGTATCTTCTTTCTTTTGCCATGTATAGTTAGTTAATGATGTGACTAGTTAACTAAGTGACTAGCTTAGTTAATCATGGAAACATGCTACAAAAGTCCTTCAGAGAACTGGTGCTGAGGGAAGCACCCTTTCTAGGAGCCTCCTAGAACCAAATAAGCAGTGAATTTCCACCCAGCCTGACTATCATTAGCGGTTTCCTATCTGGGGAGTATTAGAAACAGAATATTGTTAGCAATGCTTTTACCGTTGACCTTAACACATTTCTATAAAAACAATATGAGATTTTGAGAGAATGAAAGAGAAATGTTTGGAGTAGAACCTTCTTGTTCGTAATGAGTGATTATGAATGGAGTCAAAGAACTTCAAGTGTGTTCCTGCTGGAAGACTAAAATTGGCAGTTCAGTTTCCTTTTAGAAGTGGGCCTTGCATTGTGTCACTGGGGACAATGGAAATAGAAGCCAGAAGTCATAGTTTATTTTGAGAATGCTGTAAAACATTTGTCCCCCATTAGATGATTGTGTTACGCACATTGGGGACGTCCTGCAGCTACACTTGTGCTCTGACCTCTCCCTCAGCCGTCCTATACCACCAGCCCTCAGGGAACACAGGCCTTCCTGGCTGTTGCCATATATACATGTTCCTATTCCAATCTGATCCTCTCTCATCCCCAAAATAATCAGCATGATCAGAATGAAGCAGATGGCACAGCCTTCTTTGGCATCCTGGCAGATCTGTATCACTCACTCAGTATTTTTAGAATCAAGGGGATTGAAAATTATGTCCTGAGATGTTTTGGGGGAAGACTTACTATCTTTCCAGGGTGACAGGTGTTGACATATTAGCGTATTTAAGACTCAAATACAATCTGTACGTCAAGTCACGGAACAGACTGATTATCAGCGGGACCCTTTGTCAGTTCTCTGTGAGGGTTGTTGGTGGGTTGCCAGATAATAGAAAGTTAATCACAAGTCTGTTTTAAAGATGTGGCCAGAAAACGCATCAGGTTTCAAGTAAAGATTGGAATCAACAGCGAGAGTCAGCCAGTCCTGGTCAAGTCCATGGCAATGGAAGATGTTGTATTATCCACAGGGTTTGTTTTTTAAAAATAACTGGGCTTTGATCCTCAGCCGCAATGAATTTATAGTCTCTTGGGAAAGACGATTTTTATAGAAGTTTGTGGTTCTATCATGAAAATAGTCCAAGCTTTTATACTTCAGGTCTATTAATGAAATGTTATAACGAAATATTATAACCTGGAACTTCAAGTTCATCAGAAAGACTTCCTGAAGAAATTGAAGGTCATTGACTTTCATGTCAGCTCAGTTCAGCATTTGAGGACCAACTTGCATTTGAATGTTTGGGTATTTAGTGCGGTTTATCTAACATAAAAACCTAAATCTTGAAAGATAAAGTTTTGGGAAAAGACACTCATGAAAATAAGCATAAAAATGCTTTTCTGGTCTTTGAAAGTTTGATAAGGACTAAGGAGTTGGAGAAAATGTCTCATGAAAATAAAATGTGGCCATGTTTAATCTCCTTATTGTAGCCACCATCTTTGAGGCCCAAAGCAAATGCCCATGACTGTTGGATTTTGAAATCTAGAGAAGTGGTTGGAAAGTTTATTTTAAGTCCATGTTGAGGAGCAGTCCCTTTTTTTTTTTGAGACTAGGTCTCCCTATTTTTGCCCATGGAACCGCAGGCTCACGTTGCTCAGGGTACACAGACTCAAGCAATCCCCAGCCTCAGCTTCCCAGGTAGCTGGGATTACAGGCATGCGCCACCACACCCAGCTATTTTTTGGGACTAGGTCTCGCTGTGTTGCCCCCAGCGGGACTCGAACTGCGATCCCCGGTCCCAGCCACTTCATAGGCTGAAACTTACAGGCATGAGCCACTGTTCCCGGCTTGGATCACTTTTTAAAAAATTCAAATGAATCTTCTTTTTCCTTTGGATTCTTGGGGTGTTCATGAGCAATCAGGCAAGGTTGTTATCTGTTGAGAAAAAGATGCAGGTTTTCTCCTGGCAACCTCATACGGCCTTTCTCCGTGTGTGTGAGTGTGTATTGTCCAGACAACTGGTTCCTCACAGTATGAATTATGGATGGCGACTTGTGTAGGGAAAGAACGCGTGTCTTTTTTTCCATTACAGCCATAGCTGAGGCGTTAGAAACATGTACTAATGTGCAGCTCATGGTGTCTCCTTGCAACCCCATAAATACTATCTGTGCAGTGTGTTTTCAGAGTAGCTTTCAGACCCCTCTTGTTTGGGCTGTTTTTGCACTATCAAGTAGATATCACAAATGAGGAAACAGACTCAGGACAGAGGTAACAAATGGGCAACCTGGAATTTGAACTGGGGAAATCTTTTCCACTGTATTCATAAAACAAGTGACGGGATCTGCAGATCCTCCTCCCACGCTCAGGGCAACACCTGATGGTGAATCAGCAACACGGTGCTGCCTGAAGGAAGCCATGGGCACGCCTTCCTCTCTTGCCGGTGAAACTGAGTCTGTGGGTCCCACACTACAGCCGGACACCTGTCAGGTCTCATGAAGTCAGAGTTGGGGAGAATGAAGTTGCTGAGCATTGCAAAAAATTTTCAATGCAGGGGATTTGTGTAAGAGGGAGAAAAAGATCAAAGCTTCACCCCCTAGAGCAACGCCCTCTCCTCGGTGACTATTTTGAGTTCAGCTACACAAGAAAGGAAGGTAAATTTCAGGCTGTGCATGCTGTGCACACATTTTAATCTTTTTGAACAGTCTTAGAACACAGAGTCACTCGAGATCTCATGATGATGATAAAGTCTCTTCCTTTCATAACCAGACTGTTGTTACCGCCAGACTTGGCTGGATGAGAAACAGGACACATCGTGAGACCTGGCAGCAAAAGCTCGGCCACACGGGGTGGAATTCCTCGAAGGCATTATTTTGCCTGCGGGCAGGGTGGTGGTTGGGAGTATCTCAGGGTCGGGCCTCTGGCTTGAAGTAGGACCTCGGAGGGAACTAGGAGTCCGGGGACTTGGGTCTGGGCGGAGCCGGGCTAGGACTTCGGGTCGAGTCACTTGTGGTCACAGAGGAATCAGGCTCGAGTGTGTTGCCATCAGAAAGCGGGGCTGGTGCCAGGCTGCTGGCTGCGAAGGCTGGTGCCCTGGCTGTGGATCCGTGCTAGCTCTTCAGGTCAAAGTGCACACGTCAGCTTGAAGGTTCCAAGCAGCTGGGGCAGGACAGTGAGGGCTGGCTGCAGGGTGCCAGCTCCTTGTGAACTCTGACCACACACTGAAACCATCTGAGCTCAGCTGATGAGGAATGAGAGAAACTCACTGTGATTCTGGCCCACTGCAAGGGAAGGTCATTTCTCTCTGCCCATGTGCTACGGGCTGGTGTTTTGCAAGGTGCTTGAGCGATGGTGATAAAAGCCCACCTAGCTCGACTTCAGTTTCGGAGCTGAGGTAAATGAAAATTAGCCTTTAACCGTGCAGAACCGCTCTACGGACCGGACAGGAGATGACTGAGTGCAGGGAGCCGGCGGCTGCCTCACCATTGTGCTACAAGCAGCCGGTTCACCATTCTCGTCCTGCTTGTTTGACTCAGTTCAGAAAAGCTTCCCCAGTGGACAAAATCTCCTTCAGTGTATTTCTTGCAAGACTTTATCATCTTTTTTTCAAGTGTTGGCACTTGGAAGGTTAGCACCTACCCCCCTTCCCCCCCAAAATCGCACTGCCTTCTGGGAAATCCAGGGGCTGACTGTGTGCTTGTGATGCAGCCCTAAGCCTTGGAAGACTCCTCAAATGCTGGTTCCCCTTTTAGAAAGACAAGCGCCTGATCTGGGCTGACGCTGCCCATGCTGGCAGGGAGCCGTCCTGTGGGTTTGCCAACAGGGCCAAGGTTGAGGTGGCAGCAGGCCCACCCTGAGAAGCGGCAGACCCACAGGTAGTCGGGTTGGCTCTCCAGGGTGCGGCTGGGGAATGAGGAAGTGTCCCCAGAAATGAAAGGGGAAGCGATTAACAGAACAGTTCACCAGAGGATGGTGCCTGCACATCTAAGCCCGGGCGAGCTTTCTCGCCCAAGCCCTCAGTTTTGTTTCCGTGGGAATATTTTCTGTCGCCTGCAGAGGCAGGTCGGTGAGGTTGACAAGTTCCACTCACGTTTTGCTTCTGCCAGTCCTGCTGCTTGGGCGACCTTACACATTCACCTCGAGCAGAGGAACCATTTCTCCTCCTCCCTGGCAGTTGAAACAGGTGTGGGCTAAACAGCTGACGTTGTGCTAACGATGGGTGCAGGGGTTTGAATCGGCAGGGGTGGTTTTGTTTCGATGCACCAGGGGAGTTTTCTTCTTGGAGCTGGCTGACCTCACCTCACATTGACTTGCAGTTGTGCCTTCAAGTGCAAATGCCGAGTTAAGGAAAGAGCTGTCTTTGCCACCAAGAAAAGTGCGCACGCCACCCGTGACATGCTGTGTACGTGACACCGTCCGCTGGGGCGCGATGCAGGCAGGCCGAGTGTTAGGCCGCAGGAGCTCTTAAAAAGCCCACGGGAAAGCTGGACAACTGTGTGGCCTTATTGCCACTTAAAGAAACGTGTGGATTCGGAACTGGTGGGGAGGAAAAGCGTTGTTTCCAAATGGCTAATGTAAGAAAACTGTTCCTCTTCTCTCCACAGACAGTCTGGTGACCCAGGACATGTCCCAGCTCTAGTGATGCAGATTACCTTTCTGTTCCTGGAATCTCATCTGTGCCTCAGACTTTCTTCTCTCAGCTTGAGACTGCCTATAAAGTGGGATGTGGGAAAGCAGGAAGCCGAGCTAGTGGTCCCCAAGAGGCTCGTGTGTGGGTAGAGGCAGGCCCAGCACCACGACTCTGCCTCTCCCCGGGAGTTCGGCGGCCGTGGCCCTGCTGATGCGCTCAGCACCCTCCTTCCGTTTGTGCTTAAATGGCACAGCACTTGGGCAGCGCATCTGAAAAGGAAGGTGCGAGAAGCAAAACCCATGGCCACCTACCCCTGCCAATTATGTGGCAAGACGTTCCTCACCCTGGAGAAGTTCACTATCCACAGTTACTCTCACTCCAGGGAGCGGCCTTTCAAGTGCTTGCAGCCAGACTGCGGCAAAGCCTTCATTTCCAGATATAAATTGATGAGGTGAGAGGCTTTAGAAAAGGTCTGCACTTTCACACATACCTTGAAGTGGCTTTGCAAGCCCTCAGACCAGACACCACGAGGGCACGAGATGCAGCACCTGGGTGCCTTTCAGCCTTGAGAGCTGTATCTCCGGTGAGGACTGTGGCTTGGGGAGAGTTTGGCTGGACGACATCCGTTGGTTGCATCCAGCGGTGATTCCCTGTGCTCCCACAGTCTGTCCAGCCCAAGAACAGGACCTTGAAAAGACCCCTGGCCGGCGAGGCAGCGCTGCACACACAAACTGCAGCTCAGCCCTGTGAAAGATGAGAGTCGCTCTGGCCTGCATGCTGAGACCAGGGAAGGCTTCTCAGAAGGGCGCAGGCCTCAGCTGGGACGTTAGGAATGACTAGGAGAGGAGGTTCTAGCACAGCCATAAGCCTCCAAGTGCATGTGTTCAGAGCAGGAAGTGTTGGGGGAGGGGGGGAGGCTCTTGGTGTAGGCAAGACAGAGCTGATGCTGACAGGCTGTGTCCATGGTCCCGCAGGGTTGGTTTTCAATAATGGGTCTCAGTACTGGAAACCATGACCGGATTAGGACGCTTGAGCACTCTAGTGGTGTTTGGCGAAGATCTGAGACTGGTTGGAGGTGTGAGAGATGGAGGGCTGGTCAGCTCCTGATGGAGAGCTGGCAAGTGCTCCATTGAGAGTTTGGTAGCAGCTTCTCAACTTGGATCTATAACCACCCTACTGAGTGCAATCAGTGAGATACGCAGATGCATGTCATCAGTTTTTAAAGACATTTATGACCCACCAGAGGATAAAAGCCACTCTTTTAAGTAGACAAGATCTTTTTTTAAAAAAGAAGACATTTAGTCTCTGTTCTAAATGCCTGTCAGGTACTCTTTTCCATGAGGGGAATGAATAAATGAGATGTTGTTTCTGTCATCCAAGGATTTTTCACAGTATGAGAAAAAGCAAATGACATTACTTAGTCAGTAGCCATGCCGTGTTCTGACTGTGAGCGCTATCCTCCTTTCATACCTGGCTAAGAGAAACATGCTATTGGCCTCTAACTTTAAAGCAACTGTCTTAAGACTGCTTACATATAAATGTGTCCATAGATGAAGAGAGGCTTTCCATCTGAGTGGTGTTAGCACGGATCACATTATTATTATTACAACATGGAGTGCTGCTGGAGGGAGACACTCAAAAGAGTGTAAAGTCAAAAATGGAAATTATGCTACTATTCTTGAAGAACATTACTATTATATGTAATGTGAAATGAGCTGATTTTTACAATAAGCCTATTTTTAAGTATTTTAAAATTCATATGTGGTCTTCCCATAGGCCGTTCTTAAGTTGCCATGAACATACAAGTACTGAGTGCCTACTGTGTGCACCAGTTTTTTTGTAAGGGCTTCCTGTTTTGCAAACAAGCTGCTTCTGTGGACACAGTAATTATCCTCCACAAACTCTGAAAGTAGTGTTTGCTGCAGTGAAGCCACAATGAGGATATTATAACTGGGTGAAGACTGAAGCATATATGGGAGATAAATATTTGGAAAAGACCATGCAGTTAACAGATTATTGGAATGACAGGAATTAGGTGGGATTACTGTGGTCAACCACACTGAAGATGTCTTAAGCAATATTTAGGAGGTGGTAATTCTGAGCAGGGGAAACAACTGCTTCAGTTAAGGGTGTGAAGTGAAGCAGAAAAAGGGAAGCAGTGTACTTTGTGCAAGAACCGCCTTTGCTGCCACGCACAGCCCCTGAGGTTCTTGCCGTGCTGGCTGGAAACAGCATAGTAACATAGTAAAGGAACAGAAAGGTGGGGAAGTGACAGGTGCTTTAGAAGTTACTTCTTGTAGGGTAGGGAGACAGCATATCATCCCATGTCCTTCACTTGCAGCTTAAGCTCCATTTTATAAGCAGAGGCAGAAGGAGAAAGCAATTGGTTTGCTTCCAACTAGGAACGTAACATGGGTCCCAAGACAGCCACTGGAGGAAGACAGTCAAAGGCAGTCAAAAGGATGTGGCCGGGACACTGGGGTAGAAGTCTTAATGTCAGGAGCTACTCCCAAGAGTTCAGAGATCACTAATGTGATCCAAGTGATGCCCAAGGTTGGTGGGATTTGGTGATGACTGTAGGACAGAGTGAAACTGACTTCATGTGTTATGAAGCAAAAGAGAAGTTGGGGGAAGCAAACAAGTCATTAAAAGTAATTTCAGGTATAAAATGCTATGTTTTAAATTGGGACTGTTGCATGAATAAGATGAGTGAAAGGGGGAAGAATTGAATACAAGGCAAAGGAAAGAGTGAAAAAATTCCGAGAAATGGGAGCTGGTAAAAACTGAGAAGTGGAATTATTGCTTGGGTAACTGGTCTACCCTTCGCCTTGGTGGTTCGCCTGGATGCAGGAAGGCACTGGAAAGTCCAAAATTGTTACTCTGGCATTGATCTGTGATAGTGAAATCAGTTGAAAATCTAAAAAAGTATTGATGATCTCGGAGAGCTTGGGGGTCCTATTCAGTAGCACTATCCAAAAAGAAAGAAATTCGCTTGATAATAAGTCTGTAGACCCTTCTCCCCCTCATATCTATTCATGATAATATAACTGTGCGTATCTTGCATATGAACATGGTCATTTACCCTCTGATAGCCTCTAAAAACTTTTTCTGCAACCTACAAATCCATCTAAATGTCTCTGGAGTTTGGTGATACCAGCATTATCTCAGTTCTCTCTGGGACTTGCCACATTGCCCCCTACCCTCTGCGTTTTGCCCCTGCCTCAGAGAACCCAATATGGCACATGGGTCCTTTCACCTGCCCAGCTCTGGTGTGCTGGAGGGAAGGACTGGGACTCACCTTTTGTACCTCCTGCCACACAGCAGGCCATGCGTTTTTGAAGGGAGAAAAGGTAGATGGGTGGTTTGACAGCGTCATCCCTGTTAGAGTTGTGACTGAGGATGCTGTGATGGAGGTTGCAAACCAATTGCAAATAGCTGGTTTGTAGGAAATACTGCTATCTGGTACACGGTACATTATGTGTAATGAGGAGTTTTATTTAGAAAACGGTAGTTTTGATTTTAGGAGTTCATTGTGATTATGGTAGAAGTGGCCTGGGGATGGTTTTCACAGGCTAATTTGTGCTTTATCAACTCAGTGTCAAAGAGGTATTTAGCGATTGGAGGTTGTTTAGGACAACTGTGTCCCTGAAGCCCAGCTAAAGCTTAGAACTGTTTTAGGAGTAGCAGCTTCGTCCTGCCAGAAAAAGTCTTCTTGAATTCTGCTAGTGAAATGTCCACCGACTTTCAGGAAGTGAGTTGAAGGTGTCTGAGCGGAAACTGGGGGCTGCACACACCTGAGATCATAGCTGACAGCAGGTTACTCAACAGAGGGAACCAAGGCTTAATGGGTGGATGTGTGGTAGGCAGGAGGCAAGGTTCAGAGCATAGGTGGTAGGGTTGGCATTCTGGGTCCAATTGGATACTTTTGCTGAGTTAAGGATAGCCTTTCTGGTAGCCTATGACCTGAACTCTTTCTCACTCAAGATAAACTTGGTGTCATATTTGAGAACAGTAACTTAAACCTAGTGTTCTTGTGTAGAAGGCAAATTAAGTCACTTGTAGAAATTCAGAAATTTCCAAAAAGTATAGACGATCCATGTAATCCCTTTCTGAAATAGATTTCTCCTGAGCACATGTAGCCTTTAATGCTTGTATCTGTCCAGCTATCTATCTGTGTATATAGGAAAGTGTGTTCTCAAAAGAGTATTCTTTACAGGTATGAAAGTTACATTATGCTATTAGGCGTGCCTGCTTTTTTCATTAGAAAGTTGCATGTATTTGTCCTATCTGGAAAACACTGAAAGTATCTTAGAAATGAACACCATCTCTTCTACCACCACTTAGAGAAAACTCAACATTTGAATATTGCTTCTACATCTTCCTCCAACTCTTAAAACACAGCATCATCTATTGTGATTTTCCCCCCTTCTTCTAGGCACATGGCGACCCATTCACCCCAGAAATCTCACCAGTGCGCGCACTGTGAGAAGACGTTCAACAGGAAGGACCACCTGAAGAACCACCTCCAAACCCATGACCCCAACAAAATGGCCTTTGGGTGCGAGGAGTGTGGCAAGAAGTACAACACCATGCTGGGCTACAAGAGGCACCTGGCCCTGCACGCAGCCAGTAGCGGTGACCTCACCTGCGGGGTGTGCGCCCTGGAACTAGGGAGCACAGAGGTGCTGCTCAACCACCTCAAAGCCCACGCCGAAGAAAAGCCCCCTAGTGGAACCAAGGAAAAGAAGCACCAGTGCGACCACTGCGAGAGATGCTTCTACACCCGGAAAGACGTCCGGCGCCACCTGGTGGTCCACACAGGCTGCAAGGACTTCCTGTGTCAGTTTTGTGCCCAGAGATTCGGGCGCAAAGACCACCTGACCCGACATACCAAGAAGACGCACTCGCAGGAGTTGATGAAAGAGAGTCTGCAGCCTGGAGACCTTCTGAGCACCTTACATGCCATCTCTCCCCAGTTCCAGCTGAAGGCTGCCACCACTCTGGCTCCTTTCCCCTTAGGAGCGCCCGTGCAGAATGGGCTTGCAAGTAACTTGCCAGCTGAGGTACATGGTCACCCCCACAATCCTTCAGAGCAGCCCCCCCAGCACATGCCACCGCTGCCAGAACCCCTGGCTCCCCTCCACCCCATAACATCTCCTAACTCCCCTCCAGCAGTCCTCCAGAATCACAAGTACAACACCGGTTCTACCTCATACCCCCCACTTGCAAACCTGCCCATCAAAACAGAAAATAAAGGCTATTGCAATATTAATATGCTGGAGGACTTGCCTCTGCAAGAGCCTCAGTCACCTCACAAGCTCAACCCAGGTTTTGACCTGGTGAAGGGAAGCGCCGGTAAAATAAACCTGCCCAAGGAGCTCCCTGCAGATGCTGTGAACCTAACAATACCTGCCTCTCTGGACATTTCCCCTCTGTTGGGCTTCTGGCAGCTGCCCCCTGCCTCCCAAAATGCCTTTGGGAACGGCGCTCTCACCCTGGGGCCCGGGGAGTCTCTGCCCCATAGGTTAAGCTGTCTGGGGCAGCAGCAGCAAGACCCCTCACTAGCCATGAGCACTATGAGCCTAGGCCAGCTTGCCCTGCCTCCCATCCCCCATGTATTCTCAGCTGGCACCGGCCCCGCCATCCTGCCTCATTTCCATCATGCATTCAGATGACTGGTTTGTCAGGCATACTTACCCTGGAAGGTGTTTTAAGAAGCATTGAAACATCAGTAGAATACAAGGAAAGATACGGAAAACAGGACTGGGACTATGGCTTATTCAGTAATGACTGCCTTTGAGATAAAGTTCTTGAACTGCATGTATCGTGCCAATCTGTCCTGAGTGTTCACGCTTTGTACCAAATGTAATAAGCAAGTATTCTTTAATGGAACTGCAACATGTATTGTCATAACCGACATCCAAACGAGGGCTGCTATATTTAGGTGTTCGTCATATTGAATTTAATCGTAAGCCATGATCATAATAATGTTAACTGAATAACTTTATGTGGCACTGCCTAGTAAGGAACCGTGGGAAGACCTGGATTTCTCCAGAAGTGGAGAATTTTTAAGATAAGAGCATAACCTTTATATCGCATATTATAACTAGGCTGTGTATTTCTTTTCAGGGATTTTTCTACCTTCAGGGTTGGACGTAGTTTAGTCACTATTGTTATAGCCAACCTGTAGTTTTACAGAAACAATTTCTTGTGGAATAATAGACGTCTCCATTTTAAAAAAGCATTTTAAATGTAGTTTGAATATTTTCCACAAGATGCTACAATGTGAGTTATCATTTATTTCATTTATCTTAAAGACTAAACTGGTTGTCAGTTTGCAGCTGACAGAAAAAAGAAAAAAAAAAAAACACTGTGTAGCCAGGTTAAGTGGTAAAATAATCCAGGCGTCAGTCAAGAAAAGCATTTTGCTGACTTTAATATTGATTATATTTTTAACAGGAATTTAAGAAAATATTACTGGAATTTAAAAATATATATATTAAACAAGAATTTTCTTTGCTTTGTCTGGCTTAAAATACTACTCTGCTTTAAGTTCTTAAGTATTATTTTTAATCAATAAATAAATGCATTTAAGTCAATATTAGTTTTTATTCAAAAAATATTTTGCAATGTAACTATAATCTTTTGAATTTGGTATCTAATGAGTTTTAAAAATATAAAACCTAACCTTTTTTTTTTAAAGCTTTTTTTGTCTTTTGTGTTTAGAGGCTTTCTATATGAAGATATATCTTACATATAATAAACTACAAATTCTGCATATGGCTTGGTTCATTCTTACACGCGACACCGCCTCATCAGATCGAGATATAAAACATTTCCAGCTCCCGCATGCCCCCTCCTGGTCATTCCCCACAGAAACTGCTATTCTGACCTGTGTTCAGTATCTATTGGAAGCCATCGTTTTTGGATATGTACATTGCTGTCATTGCAGTCACAGTGCTGAGAACTTCATACAAAGCATTTGGATTTCTTTCATTGATTTCGGATGTGTAGGTCAGAATACTAGCTACTGAGTATCATGGCCTACCATTTGCTTTTAGAACAGGATCTGCCATTTCACAAACAAAGTAGAAATTTACTTATTCATTCTTACAGTTTCTTTGGAAAGTAGTATGCCCTATTTTTGCTTACCTTGAAGGCTGGGAAGATGGGCAGTCAGGGACACCTTGAATTCTCCTGCTGTCATGGCACCATCCTGTTTATGATGCCACTTGTAGCATAGGCATCCAAAATCTGGGCAGGTTCTTTATTGGTTCTAGCAGATGGACAATGAGAGTCCCCAAGCCCTTCATGGATTTTATAGGCGTTCGTGCTCTGGGAAACCAGGTGCACAGGCACACCAGGGAGGAGGCTGGCAGGCAAGACTGGTAAGGCCCGTCTGAGGGACTGAAAGACAAGCGAATCCTCCAGCCCCCTCCAGGAATCTTCACTCTGCTCCACTGGGCCCTGTAGTGTTCTCTTTTGTGGTTTCTCAACCTCCTCAAGTTCTCTCCTTCCTCCTTCGGCCACCTTGCTTTCTCACCCCCAGGCTGATACCACCCTTTTATCGCCTCCTCCTAGGCAAAGGTGTGCCCACTTACACATGTGCGCCCACTGGGCCCAGCAAGTACAATCATGGGGAGGACCCAGGACCACAGGTGCTGGTCATAGAGGCCAATAGCAGAAGGGCAGGAACCTTAAAGCTCATTTAGCTTATACTTGTCCATCAAAGAATCCCGTTTACCAAATGTGAGAAACCCTGGCTCACAGCCCTAAATAGTGATGCTGATGATCATACGGAGCTCAGGCCTTGCAGATGGGCTACCTGGGGAAGAAGATGAGACAAAGGGCAGTAGGAAACTTAGCAGTAGAAAGTTACAGCTCTGGGGTATCTACGTTGCCCTTAGGTGATGATACCCCTCTTACTCTCCAAGGGCGGCATCTCCCAGAGCAGAAGGACAGGCAGGAGCTAGAGCAAGGTTCAAGAGCAAACCTCCCAAGAGCCACTCATCTTCCACAGAGTTCAACACACTTAGTTGTCTTCAGGAGGATCCAGAATGCATACCTGACTTATCTGAGCATAAAACAGTGTGTGGCCCCCAAAATGTAGGTCCCACAAGTGTCAGACATGTTGCTGAGCTACAAGAGGATTAGTTTGGAAGTCTACTTAAACAGGAAATAATGGCCTAGTTCCTTATTGAAATCATCTGAGTTAAGGACTTGAGAAGGATGTCGTCCGAAGGTGGTTCTGCAACCGGCGCCAGAAGGGAAAGAGATCAAGCAGCGACTATTCGCAAAGAGAGGATTTTGAGGCTACTGGTTCTCCTTTCTCAGGGGGACAGATATCCTTTCCTTTGGCACCAGGGCCCCATTTTTGTACCCCAGGCTATGGGGGCCCTCACTTCACTACGCTGTACTCCTCAATCCCCTTCCCTGAGGGCGGCTCTCCTATGCCCTCAAACTGAGATGCCTGACTTTCCCAGGAATGCAGGGGGCAGAGATGGCCTGAGATCTGGAGAAAAGAGAGCCCTGGGGATAATGCCAGGGCTTTGGGGATTATCTTCTTCATACACAAAAAAGGAATTGGGAACACAAAGGGTGTGGGGGCAGGGAGTTTGGGGGGTCTTGTTGGAGGGAAGGTGAAGTTCTTGATTTTGATTATCATGACACTATCACTTTGTTCTTAAATGAAGAAGCCTGGGACACATGGGTGGGGAAACAAATGAAATGATCTGAGCTTAAGGAAAAATTGTCTTCAATAATGAACATGGGCTAAGTAGGAAGGACTCTACAGTTCATGGACTCTTAAAATGGCAGAGGAAGAATAACTGACACGCCACCTCCCAACAGCGCTATACGAACCAACCATTGGTGAAATGAACAGCAAACTTCTGATTTGACCATGATGAGTAAATAACCTTCCAGTGGTGGGAAGGGTGCTGTTTCTTCTTCCCTCCACTACAGTGCCTTCCCCAAATCCGTGTACACTTGTGTCCATGAAACAGTTCTATGTAGTCCACAGGGTATGCATACATGTGTGTTACAGGCAATTCAACATTTAAAACAGGAGTCATTAATTACAGTTTATTATGTATCAGAGGCAAATGTCAAAGCTGGGATTTCATAGCTGACTTAGAGAACAAAGCTAGGTACCTAATTTTCCTCACTCAGTAATACTCAGTGATACTCAGTGGAGTATTACTGCAGATACTCCAAAGACTTACTAGAAAGCTCTAATATCGAAACATTTTCTCTGAAAGGCAATTAGTCAATTAAAAAAAACTCAAGTGAATTTGTAAGTCAAGCATTATCATACATGTTGAGGTGTTCTTTAATGATGGTATCTTAACATGTTTGTAGGGTGTATCCAGGGAAATTTGAAGCTAGTTTTCCTTGTATGTGATGTCTTCAGAGGAATGACAGGTGTGTAAATGGACATGTACTCCTCCATAGGCAGCATTCCTGGACAGATGGTCATCCGGGCTGACGGGTATCAGGGAGCTAGTCTGAAAGCAAGACGTGAAGGCATTTACTGTAGAACCTCATTGTTTCCACATGAAAAAAATTACATAATCGAGGCCTCATTGAGGCTTTAGTTGTTCTCAACCATTGACAATGTAAAAAGAGTTTCCCATTCCACAGCCCTCCCATCCGCTGTCAGTCTCAGGAACTATCCTTTTCTGGTCGGTTGTGTTTGGAAGAGGAGACAGGACAAAAGCCTTGTTCAAAATGAAGAATCAATCCTCTTTTCTACTAAGAGTCAAAAACAATGTCACCTTCAAGCCACATATTTCACAAAAGAATTAAGTTCAAGGGCACACATTTATTGACCCCCTCTCAGGGTGTTGCCCAAGCTTCCCTTTGGTTCACTTGTCATAGACTCATCCTCCTAAAGGTTTATGAGTTGTATCTGCATACAACACACAACATCTGCATAGTAGATGATCGTAACACTTGGATTAGGGATCATTTCTTATTCTTACCTGGCCTCTAGGAGTTAATCTTTTTTAGGAGATTTAGTAAATCCTGGTCTGAGTTTTGCTCCAGAAGCAGGGTTCACTGCTAATCTTTTGCAGACATAAACAGATTTGTTATTATATAAAAACAAACATTAGGAAGAAAAAAAATGATTATGAAATCCTCACATTGGATTCAAAAGTCTATTCTCTCTTTTTTTGCTGGGTTGTGTTTTGTAACTATAGACAAATAGTCTCTTTTCTGGGCCAAATAAGGAAGCCAGGAACTGTCTCAGGAGACTTCCAACCTCTGCACCACCCCCCCTCACCACCCAGGGTGAAACCCTTGAACCGCCATCTTTGAGGCCCACATTTACACAACTGGGTCATCTATATCCCTCCTACTTTTATCCAGACATTCAAAACGTGCCCTGATGTACACAATTCTTTGCTGGAAAGGATTTGATGAGTCTAGAAAAGCATGAGGTGCCTTCCCTCTCAGGTTTTTTAAGTAGCAATGAACTTAGTCCATAAACACTGTTCTTTTCCTTTATGCCCAGCAGCGTGAGAGGTATGGCCAGGAGTTTACAGAAATGGATATTCATGCCACAGTCTGTTTTGGAATACAGTGGGGGATGACATTCTCAGAGATGTTGTGTTTTTTTGTTTGTTTGTTTGTTTGTGAAAGGAAGTAAGTCTTTGTCCTGGAGACAGCCTTTCTAATCAATATTTTATGGAGGAGTAACTGAAGAAACCAAGTCAACACTGAATCAAGCTATCAAAAAACACAGGACCAGAAAGAGCTGTTGGTGTTAGTTTTACCCAATGATGACACATTTTATTTCTTCCAAAGCATCAGCAACTAACCCTTTGATACTACATTTGCCACATAATTGAATTAGGTCAGGAGGTAAGAGGCTGCACCAGACCAAATCCACTAGTTCCAAATATCTAAACAAAGTTCCCACCAACAAACCTGTGGAACACAGTTCACAAACTGATGAAGCAATACAGCTTCAGAACCCAGATTATAACTCCACAGTGACCTTAAGTCTATTTGTGTACATGCATGGAGAATGTACATGCATCAGAGACACTGATGCTGGAACCCCATCATGGGTGGTATGAAAATTTAGGCATTGATGCCATTAACTGTGATTGAAAAACACATAGGTGAAAGAGGCCTAAAAGGGGAAAGAAAGAGACCTAAACTGGAAGGGTACTGTTACTTTGTTGCAAATTCCAGGTATGGACCCAGAAGAGGGAATGTATCACCTAGAGTGTGTGCAAAGGGAAATTGGAGCCTTTGACTTTCAGGAGAAAGGGAGGGGGAGATAAGAAGGAAAGGAGCAGAGACTAGGGACACAGGTTTTTGGAGAAAGATTTTTGGGGAGAGGAGAGAAGAGAATTGCAGGCTGGTAAAGGGTAGCCCGAGTGACCAGGCTGGGCAGAAGCCCCCTGGAAGAGTGAGTTGGTGGTGGCAAGGAGCCATGGTGACCAGTGGCTGGTGTGGAGGATGTGGGGCACCGTAGCAAGGTGGCATAGTGAGCGAGTACCTGGAGATGGCCAGGGATTTGGAAAGCTGATTTGTGCATTAGCAATTGTGGAAAAAGTTTGAAGTGCCTTGGAGAAGCAGAGCATCTGGGAACACTGGAGAGAAGAAGAAAAGACACCAGAGAAACACTGGAATTTGCAGCATGCCTGCCTCAGGTATGGAGGGGCAAAGGGCACCAACATGGACACGTGTCTTGGGAACTTTGGGGCTGAAAATGGTGACTGGGGTCAGATAACTGGCCACTGTGACTTTAAGGACTTTTCGTTTTCCTGGTGGCTTGTGCCCCTTTTGACCCAATTTCAATACCTCACAGTAAATCAGTCCCTCACATTAAAACCCTCAAGAAAATAGCCACTAGTGGATATCTGATGATTAAACTATACACTCATTTCCCCTCACAACATAAGAATTTTTGCAAGAATGTGGAGCCACACCTTTTTCTAAAACAATTTCACACACCCTTAAATATAAATACATAGTAAACATCTGACCCTTGACCAATGAGCTTAAACAACAAAGCTTTTTTTTTTCTGATGATTCCTCATTCATGGATTCAACCAAACCCTGTTGTTAGTTCACTCAATCAGTAGAGGTGGAACCTGTGTATCTGAAGGAGACCATTGGCTCTAAGTTATATATGAATTTTCAACTGAGGAAAGCCACTGCGCTTCACTTCCCATGCCCTTCAGCTACCCCCCCCCCCATTGTTCAAGAGTCAATTGTATCTGTGCAGTTGATGGATGGACAAAGGCTTGATTGGCTCTAGAATCTCCTTTTCAGTCACTGTTAAGCCATTTATCCTCTCTGTAGACTAGAGATAAGAAGAGAAGGTTTACCCCTGGTGTTATTGGAAGGATTCAATATAGGAAGTACTTAAAAGATGGTAGAAAGTTGGCTTGGCATATTTCTATGGAAAGGGGTGTTTTTAGTATAGCAATAAAATCTACTTGCTAAACATCAGGGGAAAAAGCTAAATTAATAACATTGGCTTCTTTTGATACTGTGAGCTTATCTTTGATTAAAAGAGTGCAATAACAAAATTAAAAAGAAAAAAGTTGCAAGAATATAGTCATATAGACAGAAGCATGTCAAGGTGTGGAACCGTGGATGGTTTTCTGTCCTGTGCTTTTCTCTCCATTTGCACCATCTTCAAGAGTAAGCATTCGTTTCCTACAGGATCATTTTAAAATGTTCGTTCACAAAAGAAATTTTTGTATAACCTAAAGTGGTGAGAAAGTTCTTGAACATCATAACTGCCCAACTTACCCAAATGAGAGCACCCACAGATGTGAAATCAACATAGAGTTGGGTGTCACATAGATGGTGCCAACTCATTCACATAGTTGGGGTGTCTCACAGAGCACTTACAGCCGCCTGCCTTAGCACCAGCCTTCCATTCTAAGTTGAATTCCTGTTTACACCCCAATGCTTCTCCATGCTTTGGTCAGATGTACCATTCATTTCCAGGACTACCCGCTGCAGTCTCGCTTTCATCTGTTTGGTCATCCCTTTTGAGCTTCACTCCACTGGTTAAAATCTAGCTCAAATCTGACTCTCAGGAAGAGCTGTTCACATTCATGAAAGGCATTCAGTGCTTTCCTGAATCTAACGTGTTTTGGGGAGTTCACCTCCCCTTAGTGGCTTCTGCGGCCTCCCCAAGAATGGCTCCAAATGAAATGTGACTAATAACCAGGCTCACAAATGCAGGCGGTTATATTTTAAACAGGTGAGGTCACAGGAAGGAACAAAATATTAAGGTTAATAACTAATGAAACAGCTGGGCATGGTGGCCTGTGCCTTTAATCGCAGCCTGTGGAGTGAGGTCGCGACTAGGAATTGCTTGAGTCTGTGGGTTCAAGACCTGCCAGGGGCAACATAGCAAGACCTAGTCTCAAAAAACTATAGCTGAGTGTGGTGGCGCATGCCTGTAATCCCAGCTACCTGGGAAGGTGAGGCTGGGGATTGCTTGAGTCCATGGTACCCCAGGCAACGTGAGCCTGTGGTTCCCCAGGCAAAATAGCGAGACCTAGCTTCAAAAAATAAATAAATAAAAGATAAAATAATGAAACAAAACATACAAAGCTATCCCTTAGAGCTAATTAACATGCCATCAATGCAAGTGAGAAATTAAGGTATCAAGATACTTACTTGGTGGCATGTATTTCATTCAAAAAGTATGGAGTGGCTCATATATGAACAATTCTAGCAGGTAACTTTATGGCAGTACAATGAAAAAGTGACCTGCTATTTTGCCCAAGGAACTGCAGGCTAATGTTGCCCGGCATATAACAGACTCAAGCGATCCTCAGCCTCAGCCTCCCAGGTAGCTGGGATTACAGGCACGTGCTACCATGCCCAGCTATTTTTTAAAACTAGGTCTTACTATGTTGCCCAGGGTGGGTCTTGAACCCACGGACTCAAGTGATACCTATTCTCAGCCAACCATCCTAGGCTGGGATTATAAGTACCCACCACCACGCCCAGCCTAGTCCTGCCATCTTGAACCATTTATTCCTTCTGGAGAAGGGGGCAGAGAAACCAATACCTATTGAATATTCTATGACCCTAAATGCTATTTTTGGAAAACTACAGAGGGGGATTCAAGAGGGTATGATTAATTTTTAATACAGGCTTTGGGGGACCTCACTATGCAGATGACACAGTAGAGAAATGAAAGCAGTGACCAGAACAGTTTGGTGGTTGTGGTAAGAGGGGAGGGTGCACGGCTGCAGCCAGTGCAAAGACCCTGAGCCAGGAGTGTGATGGTCCACTGTATTTGAGAATCAACACATAGGCCACTGTAGCCAGAGCTGGACTGAGAGGAAACATAAGGTGGGATCAGATGGTAGTGAAGAAGAATCTGTTGTGGGACCATGTTAAGAAATATGTCTTTTATTTAGCTGCGCTATTGTGGTTATAAACCACCACTAACTACTCAAGAGCAAATATAAAACCATTTTTGCTTACATCTACTAGTCTTCTGGTCTATTTGCTAATGTAGCAGAAAGGTATGTACGTTTATAAGTTCTACTTGATGTCATACACTGAGACACAGGACTTCTAAGGTCTAATTTAGGACCTGTTCGCCTATGCCTTGCTGCCACTTTATTTATTTATTTATTCATTCATTCATTCATTCATTCATTCATTCATTCATTCATTCATTTATTGAGACTAGGTCTCGCTATTTTTGCCTGTGGAACTGCAGGCTTTCGTTGCCCGGGGTACCACAGACTCAAGCAATCCCCAGCCTCAGCTTCCCAGGCAGCTGGGATTACAGGTGCGCGCCACCACGCCCAGCTATTTTTTTGGAACTAGGGCTCACTGTAGGCCCCAGGTGGGACTCAAACCGCGATCCCTAGCCCCGGTCGCTTCATAGGCTGAAGCTTACAGGCACGAGCCACCATGCCCGGCCTCCTTGCTACCACTTTAAAAAGAAACTCATCATCAGCTGGGCATGGTGGCGCATGTCTGTAATCCAAGCACTGGGAAGTAAAGAGGCAGGAATTGCTTGAGTTCTCGGGTTCAAGACTACTCCGGGCAACATAGTAAGACCTGGTCTCAAAAAAGCAGCTGGGCGTGGTGGCAGGCGCCTATAATCCCAGCTACCTGGGAGGCTGAGGCTGGGGATTACTTGAGTTCATGGGATCGAGACTACCCTGGGCAACATAGTGAGACCTAGTCTCAAAAATAATACTAATAAAAAGAAACTCATCCCTTGTTTTACTTGACATGCAGTCTTCTCCCATCCCCAATCTCTTTCCAAGTTTATTAGAACAGGAACAAAGGTCCTAGATCTATCACTGTTCTTGGGTTTGACTTTGTACATTAGCAGATTTACAAATTCGGGTGAATTAAAAGTAGGACAAAAAAAACAACATAACTCACATGACTTGTTTCTTCTGGAGGATATTAATCATTATATTTTAGAAGAAAATTTAAATGCATTCAATTAACTTTTTTCCTAAGTGAAAACTAAAACCTAACCCATAGTGAGGTCTTCACAGATCAGGAAAAAGTTAATGATTTGAGTTTACAATATCAATTCCAATTTAAGCTGTGGTAAGCAACTCATGAGGAGTTTAAAGACAGTGTTTTCTGGTGCGGTTACTTTAGGTGAGACTGGCAGCTCCTTCTCTAGTTCTGTAAGCCCTTGGAAATAAGACTCCTGATTAGAGAGGCTGATATGGCCATGGACTAAGTCACGTTGCCTTCCCTGTGTGTGTAAGTTTATTCATGCAGCTTGCTGGAGAGTGACATCACAGTGGCTCCTAACCCAGACCTGCACATTACTCTCTGTGACCCTTGAACCAATCACCTCCCTGAGCCTCAGTTTCCCTTTCCACCAAAAAAGGGAGAACACTTAAAAAATGTTTCAAAAAAATCATTTGAAGGGTTATTGTGGGGATTAAATGCGATGAGTTTAGCACACAGTAAGGTTATGCCTTGTGCTACTCTGATGAAATGATTCAGCTCTAGAAAGGAAACTTTCCCCCCCTGGGCTTTGCTGAGATATAATTGATGTACAATGCAATGATTTGGTTTATGTATACAGTGCAAAATGATTAGCATACTAACCTTAAATTTCTTCAGAGTTACCTTTGTGTGCACGTGTATTTGTGTGTGTGTGTTGTGAACATTTAGGAGCTACCCTTAGCAACTTCAAGTACAGTATTGCTGAACAGAGTCACTATGGTTTACATAGATTCCCAGAACTTATTCATCTTGTAACTGAAAGTTGGTACCTTTAGACTATATTATTTCCCCCATCCTCCCTCCCTGTGTCCGACTCTGGTAACCACCTTGCTGCTAGCTGTTTTTATGAACTTAGCATTTATTTAGATGCTACACATAAGTGGGATCATTACAGTATTTGTCTACTGTCCTTATCTCACTTCACATAATGCCCTCAGTGGCCCTCCTGTTGCTAGATTGCAGGATCCTCTTCTTTTCATGACTGAGTAATAGTAATAGTAGGCCACATCTTTATCCATCAATCCAGAAACAGGCACTGGAGGTTATTTGCATACCATGGCTACTGTGAGAAATACTGTAATGAATCCAGGAATATAGATCGCTCTTCAAGATACTTGTTTCATTTCCTCCCTTGTTTTTGACAGAACTGTTATCTTCCATGCTATCTCTCATTTTATGAGACCAGAGAATGCTGGTTCTAGACCTCACTGCTATCTCAGTTCTAATGTTGCCTGCTGTCAGTTACCTGGCCCTGATAAGTTAGGAAACACTCCCTCTTAGTAAGTAATCATTAACTGCAAACAAACCCACCTATCTTTATACCCCAAACAACACCTGGTGCTGTAGCTATGGTTAACAGCTGACCAAGCCCAGAGCCAGCAGGTGCCCCCCTGCACTTGCTCGTCTGAGCCGAGGTGCTCACTCCAACTCACCCGACCCAGTTGTGACCACACTGGAGCCCGCCAGGGCCCTGTTCTGTAGCAACGTTCCCACGGCTGGGGTCACCGTTGGGTCCTTTTTGGGGCTCATCGGAGCCCTACCCTGTAGAGAGAGAATGGGGGTGGGGGGTATTTCTGTCACCTCAGTTAGCACGCAGGAGGGAAAGCTGTTTCCACTTAACCAGCAGTTGTGTGAAGCTGTCTCTGGGGATCTGGTGTTCCCAGGGCAAAGGGATACACATCCAGTGCCCAAGTTAGCTCCACAAAGCTGTGGAGTTTGGCACTTTCATCCCATAATCAAGCCCTTGGAGGAGCAGTGATATGTTAATCCTGCACAATCAGTTGTATGGAGACATAAGAACTCACTTAATGTCAATAAAGATAGTTATGGAACATTTTAGTTTTTCATTACACTTGAAGACGATTTTGTTTTTAAATACATGCACAGAGAAGAAAAACAGACATTGGCAGGCAGCAAATGTTTTAAACATGGAATTCCAACATTCCCCGCACATCCCTCCTAGCCAGCAGCAGTAGCTGAGCAGTTACCCTCGTACAGAACAAGGACCAAAAGGTTCCTTGGGAATTCCTTTTTATCTCGCTGCTGAGCCCACCTCCATTTCCATGGAAACTACAGTATAGTGATAACCTGTTACTCTGAAAATTCTCACCGGGGGCAACAATAGCTACAAGATTACAGCAGGCAGCTCATCCCCATCCAAACAAAGAACACTATTTTTAGAGGCCCATATTGATCTCTTTTGGTTAAGGGTATAACACATTTTTAAAGCTGATTATGTTTAAAATAGAAACACATTTCAGCTGTTAACAGCCCTTCAAAACTGAAACAACCCTCCCTTTTCGTTCCACTTCTGAATCAGCCCCACTATTAGGCAAGGCCCTGGAGTGGTGAAGCTGGCATACAGGGAACAGCGTTGCTGTTCAGATACTCTACAGTGAGTTTACTCAGAAAGCAGGCAATTCAGAAAGCAAGCAATTTTTCTTCTGTGTCCCCAATCACCACTTAGCTCTGGAAAACAAGGAGAGGAACAGGGCCAAGTCACTGGTTACACTCAGGACAGCCAGCTGGCCTTCTTCAGGAATAAAAAGCACTTCCTTTCGCAGCTTCCCTGTGTTCCCTTTGGCCCCACTGACTTCGTGGCCAACTAACTTCACGGATGGGTTAGAACAAGCATTCAGAGAAATGGAACGAAGCCTTTGCTGCTTTCAAAGTATAGGTAGAATTTTACTTAGAAAATCGTTTCAAAATGAAGTTGATTTCAAATCCAAAAGCAGACATCTCTGCTCCCCCCCCCCCCAAAAGCAGTGCCTGTCCTGTCAACAGAAGGCCTCTCAGGGAGGGGAAGAAATATGGGGTGCTGTGGGAGGAGGAAAGGCAAAGGAATGCTGTGTGTGTGGCAGGCACTGAACTGGGCATAGATACCATCCATAATTGACCCAATAACTCAGCAAGGTACAGATTAAAGTGAGTCTCGAATTTAAGGAACTTTTCCAAGTTTACCTATGAATGGTAAACTCTAAAATCTCGAATCGAACCCCATGATTGCAGAATGGGGCTCTTTGCAAATTACACTGCTTCCCACACTATTTCAAGTGTACTGAGTCTCTATGCCTATTTTTATCACAGCCACCCAACCCTAACACTTCTGTCTCCTTCCTCCTTTGTTCCTGTATCTAGATGGGTAGTATTGATATCTATCTACCTAGGCGCTGAAGCTGAAAACCTTCTCAACTTCAATTCTCCCTCACTATCTAATCAGCTTTGCAGCCCTACCAACTATTTCAGAAGTGTCCCCACCACCAATAAGCCATTAGTCCTTTTACTCCAGGCCCTCATTCTTTACCTGTTGCTGTGATTCCTAACTGGTTTCCTACCAACCCAATTTGAAAGTCATTGCAAGAGTTTTTTCCTCCTAAATGATTGATTCCATGTGTTTCTAGTCTATATTATCCACCAACCTACACTGACTATAGAGTGACCCCTGAGGCCAATAAGAGATAACTGGAAGACAGAGAAGCCAAAAAAAGTTGGTCTGCAGAGAGAAGAGAATGCAAAAGCATAAGAAGGAAGGAGGGAAAGTATGGAAAGATGGAAAGAAGACTCCCTGCTTTCCTCAGGGCCTTTCTAGTTGTACCCAGCCCTCTGTGCCTGACCTCAGATTGTAAAGTGCCCATGCAATTAACGTCTGTTTCTGTCCTGTCTGATTAGCTGGATTTAAAACCCTGGTAGATCTGACTGCCCGCTTTGCCCACAGGCACTCTATGCTTCAGGCCTCGTGCTGGGCCCCAGTGGTCAAAGTCAGATGCTGTGCATAATGCCCTTCCCAGCTCCAACTCCAAGCTGGTGAGGCTGCACGTATTTTGAAAGAAATGGCTTCTTCTTCCACAGTGCTCCTGTAGATATCAACTAGCACACCTTCAGGGTGCATTATTCCCAAGTCCTCCTCCTTTTTTGAACTGAAAATCCTTGGTCAACCAGCACCTAGCAGTGTGTTTGAACAGAGTAAATTAAAAATCACTGTCTGGTGTATGTGGAGAACAAGCTCAGAATATAACTGTGGGATTGTATTGGAAATTGTACAGTGGATCTTTTGGAAATCTCTCTGGACAAATTATATTCTCAAGTATTTAGAACAATTCAATCTTTTCTTGGTGATTGAGCCTGCTTATAAAATTAATAGTTCTTAAAGTATACTCCAAGTTATATAATTGGAACCTTTGGTATATAAAGAGTTGACAGCTGGTTCCAGTTCTGCTTTGGTTTATTTATCTATTGTCTACCTGGTCAGGTTGTCATTTTATTTATTTGTACCTATTTGTTAACAGCTGTTTTCATCCATCCACTTTAACTTGCTGATTCTGTGGCTTTTAATAAAAGGCTGAAGACCCCTCTCCCCTGTACAGCGAATCACATAACCCTAGGACATCGTCCCCTCACTCAGGCCAGTTTCACAATTATTTTCTGGGTGGTTAATGTTGATAACCAAGATTGGGTAAATAGAGTCTTACCATAATACTGTAGAAACACTACTTATATATTCATGTCTTCATCCTGAGAGGTTTCAGATTTTGTAGAAGTAATTTCCTACAGCACCTAAAGGTGCTGTTAGCTGATAAGTAAGCCTAAAAGGAAGCCACCTCCCAGGAAGATAAATGACTTTGATCTTATCTTCATCCTTACACTTCTCAGGAGGGTAAATCTACTACATTCCCCCAAGCTATGGAAGGATACAAGAGCCAGCACCTGGAGAGAGATATTTACCTGTGTTCTGGATGCCAGTTTGGCTGCTGTCTGAGCTGGATCAAAGATGCGACGAGAAGATTGATTCTTGCAGAAATTAATATGTCGATTGGCAGCAGTTTCATTAAACCTCCTCATACAGTATGGGCATTGAATATAATCTGAATGTAAAGATAACAAAAAAAGGCAATTAACATTTCAAAAACATTCTGGAATCAACCATAAGAAGCAAAATAGACAGGAAATGAACTCTGGTCCAACATGAAAGAACAAGGTCCCAGATTCTGGTAAGAGACAGCCTGTTCCAGAAGGGAAGTGTACCAGGGCTCAAGTAGAGGGCAGAGGGGAAAATTCACGATGTAGGCACTTAATTCTTTTAAGGGTATGACCTTAAAATGGCTACATGATATAATCTTTAGAAAACAGATTATAACTAAGAACTTCTCAATTAAATGACTTATTTAATGAGACCTCTGTAAAAAAAAATAGTCTTGGAATCACAGGATGTCAGTATTGCTGACACAGAAGGACATGGAAGAATGGAAAGCCCAGGTTGTGATGTTGTTGGGAGAGAAGGCCATTAAGAAACTGTGGTTCTCCAGAGTGAGGTAGGGAAATGGGTTTAAAGCTGTCAGCTGAGTGTGGCAGGATACCCCTGCTTCTGTAACAACTAGATTCTTGCACTGATCTATGTACGTTCTCACTTATCATCATCAGTAGATTCTTGGAAACCGCAATGTTAAGCCAAGCAACATAAAACAAAAGAAGATCCCCAGATGACATCATTTCTTTTACCTCTGGATAAGATTGGGTTTTTTTCCTCATCAACATTCTAGCAAAAAGACTTGAAACAACATTTTTAGAAGATCTGCTGTATTCAGGAAGTAAGCAAAGGGGAAAAGGTACATGTATTGGGGATGGAACTAGGGAAGGCTCACAAGAGAGAAAAGGGAAAAGAAAAAAGTGACTCCAGAGGCAGCATCAGTTTCCAGTATATAGTATGTCCCAGGCAGATCTGTGGACATGGGGTTCTCTGTGGTTCTGGGTAATAAACACTAGTCTCAATACAGCTTCATTTGCCATTATTAAACAGTGAGAGAAATGAAAAGGGAGAAAGATCCAACATGTTCATAGAACATTGGAAATATAGCAAAGTCAGGTTGGGAGTTACCCTTCTAAATCTAAAGAAAGTTTGAAGGTAAAACTTTGTTTTTGGGTTATAATCTTCTATTTTAGATACCCTTTAAGAGACGACAAAATGGATGTGAGCAACTCAAGAGTCCAACCTTCCCCAGGATGGATCTGGGACAGCACTGTTCTTAGACTCTGCCCAGAAGTTTGGGTTAATGTATAGTTGAGGTTCCAACATGTGTGAACAGATATTTAAGGCAGTGATGTCTTCAAAGAATCTTTCAAAACTTACTTCTTTAAACTATTTGCAGAGTTTTCTATTTGAATATCATTTCCTAAAATGAATACTCAAATATATAAGAAATGCAAGATATTAGAATTTTAAAAATAGTACTTAGTCTAAATTTTTATATATACTCTGGAAGGCAATACTTAATCATTAATTCAGTACTTCCTGATCACCTAGTATGTGCCATGCACTATTTTTTGCAATATTCTCAGGAACACAGTGGTTCTGCAATCAAGACCTGACCATTCTAAGAGAGAAACAAAATTTTCTCACCATGATAAATATCCTGAAAAAAGTCAAATAGGACAGTGTTGGAAGCTGGTGAATGCCGAAGGTCTGCCTCCTAGTTTTGATCCCAACTGCTTCACTTACTATATGCATGAACTTGAGCAAGTTGCTGAATGCCCTAAAGTTGCTATTTCCCGATACCTACATATCACTAATTTCAATCAGGTTGTTGTGAAAGTTAAAGAATCTGCACATGGGCTTGTCACAGGAGGTGGGGTAGAGCGTACTATTACTATACGGGAACACCTTAGCAAGTTTGGTTTCTAACTACCAAACAGAAGTGCAACAGCTGAGCCAAAACAGAAAGTACATTACCATCGGGCATGGTGGTGCATGCCTATAAGTGGCAGCCTAGAAAGCTGCAGCTGGAGCCAGGGATCGTGGTTCGAGTCCTGCGGGGGGCACGTAGCAAGACCTAGTTCCAAAAAAATATAGCTGGGTGTGGTAGCACGTGTGCCTGTAATCCCAGCTACTGGGAAGCTGAGGATTGCTTGAGTCTGTGGTACCCCGGGCAATGTGAGCCTGCTGTTCCATGGGCAAAAATAGAGAGACCTAGTCTCAAAAAAAAAAAAAAAAAAGTGCAGTATCATCATCATTATCATTCATGGTGGTGTAGAAAACCATTGAGAACTGGGCTCTTGGCATGGTGGTTATTTCTTTTTGCCAGCTAAAAAGTCAAGTCTTCAGTCAGAAATGCTGTCACCATAAACCCTACTCAGTTCATGCAAAGACAATGCTTAGGACAGTGAATGTGTCGCCTCCTTGATTCTACTTGTTCATTCACTCAGCACCATGCTTCTCTGTGCTGGGTGCCTTAGCCACTCTGGAGTCAGAAGAGTTGAAGTCTGTCTCCCCTGCCAACAAAAACCTCAACCACAACTGAGGACGAGGCAAAGGGGTAGTCTACTAGCACCACTCCATGGGACAAGCCACAGGATGAAGCATGGGGTCCTCTGCATGAACATGCATGAGACTAGCTTTTTGGGGTCAGAGGAAGGGGATTTCAAATACTCTGAGAATAGAAAATTATTTTCCTGAAACAATAATCTGAACACCGTATGACTGAACTGCATGTTCTGTCCTCATCTCAGTCTGAGTCACCTCATCCTCTATCAATAATGATGTCATGAAAATTGCTATGCACTGTTTTTTTCAATAGATAATGATTCTAAAAGCCCGACTACAAATGGATTCTTATGAGGATGACAAGGAAGGTGACCTGAGCTCATAAAAAATTAAAGTAGAGAAACAAACATTATTTTAAAATGAAACATCTTATTGAGTATATGCAGCCCTGCAAAATGGTTGACCACAAGTCCTAGGCCTCAGAAAATCCCTGTTATAAATATTCTACATCACTGTGCCCATAAACTGTCACAACATGCTGGAAAGTTGAATAATTGACAGGCTTACTTAAGTCAGTAAGAATTAGAATAAATATATGCATGTCACAAAACTGAGTCATGAAATAGGGAAATATGCTGGGAAAAAAAGGAATTTACTTGCAAACTCATGCATACTAGGTCCTTTATATGTAATTCTAGTTATATCTGTATAAATTTTGTAGTTTTTAAGCCTGAGAATATATGGGCTAATATAAAATCCTTGCACAATCAAAATAATTGAATAGTAATGAAAATATGCTATTGTATATAATCATTTTGTTTGGTGCATAAAATTATAATAAAGGCAAAGGAAAGAATTTAATTATAAAACTATTTCAGCAAAAAAAGAAATGTACACTTGATGAAGATTTACAAAGGGAATTACTTGTTTTAAATAAACAGTCACCACATTTTAAATCAAACATGGAAATGAGAGAAATGCACACAGCAGGATAAATGAAGTGGCTTCACTTACACCTAGAAAGCAGTCACCAACCCTATAGCATCTGCTGTTAAAATAAAATTCTCATGAAAGTTGTTTTTGGCATATAAAGATTATTGTCAAAGTATTATCAAAATTACAGCCATAGATCTTTTTCATGAACACTTTAAGATAACTGATTATTCTAAGCTACATTTTCATTAGCACCCAGTAAAGTGAAGCAATTATTAAGGTTATTTTTTGGTATAGAATTTTAGATGATTTCACCTTCAGGTGATTTTTATCACTTTTTTAATTTTTGCTTTTACTTTTTAATGAACTGTGTAATTTACATTCAATAAAGTACACCAGTTTCAGGCGCACAGTTCAATGAGTTTTGACAAATGTATACATTCATGTAACCACTCCAATTAAAATACAAAATAAGTCCATCACCCCATAAAATTTCCTCATATCCTTTTTCACTATTTCCCCAGACCCAGTTTCAGGCAACCAATGATCCGGTTTGTCGACTCTACAGGCAAGTTTCCCCTGTCATATCATTTCACATGCTAGAACATCTTCATGCTGAATGGATATTAGCATGTCTCACTGTTGAGTTGTATTCCATTTTGCAAATATTACGCAATTCGTTTTTCCATTCACTTGTGGATTGACATTTTCAGTTTGCTCTGCATAAATAAAGCTGTTATGAACAATGTATGCAACTTTTTTTAAACACGGTTTTGTTTGTTTTTGCATAAAAGTGGAATTGTTGTATAGGTTAGTATCTGTTTGACTTCATTGGAAAATCCGAGTGCAAGGTGGTTGCACTATTTGATGTTTCCATCAGCCATGTATATGACTGCCAGTTGTTCCTACATCTTAGCCGACACCTGTATTGCCAACCTTTAATTTTATCCATTCAAGTGGGTATGAAGTAAAATCTCATTGTGATTTTAATTTGCATTTCCAGATGAAAATAAGGTTGACTCTCTTTTCATGTGATAATTGTCCATTACTTGGTGATGTGTCTGTTCAAATACATCTCTTACCTTGTTCTTTTTTTTTTTTTTTTTTTTTTTTTTTTTTTTTTTTTTTTGAGACTAGGTCTCGCTATTTTTCCCCATGGAACCGCAGGCTCTCGTTGCCCGGGGATACCACAGACTCAAGCAATCCCCAGCCTCAGCTTCCCAGGTAGCTGGGATGACAGGCGCGCGCCACCACGCCCAGCTATTTTTTTGGAACTAAGTCTCGCTACGGGTCCCAGGCGGGACTCGAACCGCGATCCGTAACCCCGGCCGCTTCATAGGCTGAAACTTACAAACATGAGCCACCATGCCCAGCCTCTTTTCTTTTTTTTAAAGACTAGGCCCCACTATGTTACCCAGCGTAGTCCCAAACCCATGAACTCAAGTGATCCCTAGTCTCAGCCTCCCACATAGCTGGGATTACAGGCATGCAACACCATGCCTGGCTTTTATTTTTTTTGAGACTAGGTCTTGCTATGTTGCCCGGGGTAGTCTCAAACCTGTGAAATCAAGTGATTCCTGGCCTCCGCCTCCCAGGTATCTGGGATTACAGGTATGTGCCACCATGACTGCCTCTTACCTTGTTCTTATTGGGTTCTTACATTGAGTTGTAAGTGTTCTTTACATATTTTTCATGAGTCCTCTGTCAGATGTATTTTTAAATGAGTATTTTCTTCCAGCTGGTGACTTGCCTTTGTGTTCTCTTCATAGTGTCTCTCAAAACTGAAATTTTAAATCCTGGTGAAGTCTAATTCATTAATTTCCCTTTCAAAACATTGTGCATTTTCTGCCATAAGAAATCTCTACTGACCGTTAGATCAAAGATTTTTTTTTTCTAGAAATTTTAGAGTTACAGTACTTGTTAGGTCACTGACCCACTTTTTACTGGTTTTCCCTTTTTTAAAAATTTGAGCTCCCATTGATTTACAGAACTACATCAATTTCAGGGGTGTATTTTCACCTCCATGTGAACATAAGCCTTGCTTCCCCATCATCAAAGTTCCAGTTCCGTTCCCACTATCATATCAGGTTGGTTACCTTCCTCCTTCTTTCTTTCTGAACTTCCCCCTCTGTATACACTATATTTTGCATAGAAACTAAGCACTATTTTTTGTTGCAAATTAACAGTTCATTTACTTTGGTTACTTACATTCCACATATGAGAGAAGCTGGTAGTTATCTTTCACATCCTAATTTATTTTGCTTAGCATAAATAACTTAAGTTCTATCCATGTTCTTGAAAAAGACTAGATCTCATCTCTTTGTAATAGCTGTGGTATATAATTGACTATATACCACAACTTCTTTATGCAGTCATATGTCAATGAGCATTTAGGTTATTTTTGAGTTATAATCAATAATGTTATGAACAAAGGGATGCATAGATCTTTCAAATTTTGTTGTTTTATTTCTTTGCGTTGTATGAGTTCTTTATGAATTTTAGATATTAAGCACTTGTCAAATATATGATGTGTAAATATCCTCTTTCAGTCATTAGATCTTATTTTCATTTTTGTGGTGGTTTATTTCTATTCTACAAAATCTTTTCAGTTTGATGTATTTTCTCAATGATCCATTTTGAATTGATTTTTTTTTTTTTGTGATTTGATTTTTTAAAAACTCTTGTAAAAAAACTGATTTAATTCTTCACTCCAAGGGCTGGGCTGTGGGTGGGAAATTGGGATTTTTTTTTTTGTAGTTTTATTTTGTTCTTTGGGTTACAACCACTCTGTTATATATTTTCCCCCCTCCCTCCTCCCTCCGGTGCTCCCTCCATTCTCTCACACCCCACTCTTTGTTATTTATTAGCTGTGCTGAGTCCATTAGTCTCTTTCCTATGTTAGTGTCTTTTCTCTGGGTGAGGGATTGCGTTGTT
>PVHY01000956.1:0-89325 GCA_004024945.1 Uropsilus gracilis
CTTCCTTCCTTCCTTCCTCCCTTTCTTCCTTCCTTCCCTCCTTCCCTCTTACCTAGGACTAGATGATAATTTTTAAGATATGACTAGAGCTCTGTTTGTTGAGAAAATAGTCAATAATTACATTAAAGATATATATCAGTTGCTTATTTCCAAGTTTCACTCAAGATGTTGTATCTGACAATAGGTCCAGTAATATATGGGTGTTCTTGTGTGACAGCTGGATAGTTCCATGACACTAGCAATGCCCTGGAGCCAGGAAAAGCCAGGGTTCTTATATTTCCAAAATCCTTGGAGAGGAGTGCAGATGCCAGAGGATCCTCAATAGTGTTTCTCTAGCCTATAATAAAATACTTTCATTGAGTGTCCATCCCTTCCCTCTGTATCATCCTTTTCCTCCCAGGAATCATGTAGACTCCTCAATGAGCTTATAGGAGATTTCAAATGCTGTTCAGAGACACTGGTATCTTGCAGCAAGCTCAGGGCTGTGAGTATGCTTTGTTTGCTCCTAAACAAATGACCTCTTATAAGACCTCTCACAGCTATTTCTTACATTAATAAAAATTAGATGTATTAGATTTCTAAAAATGATCGATTTTACCTAGTTTTTATATTGTATCATGTGTCACAAACGACATGGCCACAAACTTAACTTCATATCCCTGTACCTGTAATGACCTGGTATCATAGGGTTGTATTGGATCTATCCTTATCTCTCAGCTTAGTTCTTGATGAGGAGGTATGGGGAAAACAACAAAAAAGACCTTTTGGTGTATATTTCAAATCCCTCTACCCTAGTTTTCTTTCTTTCATCTCTTAAAGAGTTCTCCTGTATTTACAGGATTAATAGAAGGCACACAAAGAAATGACGTGCTTGTTAAGTCATCCAAATCTTTTCTTCCATATGTTTTTATCTTGAACTTTTAAATTTAAAACCCAGAGTTTAGCATCTTTATTTCCAGATTGCTCTCACAACTTTTGGTGAGGTTAATATCAACTCAAGACATAAAACCAGAATATTGATAGTTGGAGGGGAAGAATATAGCACGTGGGTTAGTGAATCTATCCTGCCACCAAAATATTGATACAATTAGAAAAGAGAAAAGGACTGACATAATTAGCTCTTAGACAAACAGTTCTAACCATGGCCATGGCCTCCAAAAAGATCTGTCTTCACCATAGCTCAAAGATCTATGTAAGCTATAGTTAGCTTTAAAATCATAATATATTTATCTAACCCTTAATAGAAAATCCTATAAAAATAGCAATAGCAATGAAAGCAATGATCGTGGCAAGTGTTTTACATTCTCTCTGTTGCCCCATATATGGGCACTATTATTTCCTTTTTATTGATGAAGGAAAAATCAGAAGTTTTAATCAATTTACCCAAGTTTGCACAGCTAATGAGTAAAAGAGCCAAAATCCAAACAAAGGTCTGCTTTTTTTTCAAACCTTCTGCCAATATCATACTACCTCCTGGTGGAAAAGCAAGACCTTTCTGTTAGTCATCCTATTAAAAAAATATTTATTCTGATTCTGCCCTTCCTTGGCCAGTCTATTTGCTATGAATTATGCCATATTAGGAATAAATAGTGAATTTATTTGTTTCCTTCATTCAGAAGTCCTGTTGTAACAGGTTATCAGAAGTTGCAAGTTATAAGAATAAGAGAAACCAGAAAATTCTCAAGGGAGTCAACAATTATTTTGACTCTTTCTCTAAACCTTTCTCACATTTTGATTATCTTGAGCAAGTCTGAGAAGGAAGTGAGTTTTAAATTAATTTTATTCTGGCAGGATGTATCTGTGATACATTGAAGAACTCCACAAAATCATCCACATAGCAACGTGTTTAATAGTTCAGTCACTTCAATGCCCCATTGGGGTCACTTTAGGTTCCTTTTTTCCCCTTCCCTTCCATCTAGAATAACATGGAGTCTTAACAAGACTTGGAAGCAATTTTGATATCAAAAACTAAGAGACAGCTCTACTTTTAATAAGCTTTAATATCAGGGTATTAGCAGCACCAGTGGTGCTATGGCCGGAAATGACAGTTTTATTATCCTTTCCTTTGAAACTGATAAATTGGTTCAGGCTAAGGGCAGTCTTTTTAGCTGCCACCAAAAAAAAGCAAGAAAAAAGAAACTGACTATCACCAGAGTTATTTAAAGCTCCATAGAAAATTCTAATAGACAGGAGATTTCATATGGTTGTTGCCATTGAGTGCTGAGTCCTGGATGTGTGCCAAATGCAAAAGAACATTTTAGTATGTGTATGTGTGTGTGTGTGTGTGTGTGTGTGTGCACGAGTGAGTTTGAAAGAGTGTAAGAGAGAGAGGAGAGAGATGGGTGAAAGAAAGTGGAAAGGATGAGAAAGAGATACTAAGAAAGAACATTCTGGTTCAGACTTATTTTTTACTTTGTATATCAAACTGAACAGTATATTCAGTGTCATACTTTTAATAACAGACGAAATTTGGTTTCATCTCCTCTAAGGAATTAATCATTGGGTTATTATTCACATTTGCCCAAATTGGCTAGAACCTGTTAAGTACAGGCTTCAGATATCTATCTCTGGTATGCTTTGATGGTGAGTGGAAACACTGTAATTCTATCAGGAAAGTCTCCCATATTCAGAACAGCAATTCTGAAAATACAGAGAGACATGACTATCACAATTATGGATCTTGTGTGCACTGGCACTTAGCACTTTCTGATTTCCAAACTGAAGAGATGCCTGTGAAAACTCCCTGTCACTTCTCTAAACAGGAACTCCTGCAATTTCAGAGGCTCTAATTTCTGGGCACTGTCTACTTTTCAGAAGTTACTACCTCATCAGAGGAGAAAGGAGGGGGTGTTCCAGTTCTTTTCTACTCTAAAATAGTGCAATAAATTTTAGCTCTTAAAGTCATTACAAATTGTTTGTGGACTTTTTCCAGGTACCATAATTTTATTTTTCAATTGAAGATTTTGGAAAAAAAAAAAAAAGACCTTAAAATCATCTAGTTTGTTCAGTTACAAGCAGAGAGCTGAGGCCTAGAAAGATAAAATTACAAAGATAGGAAGAAATTGGTTTGTGACCCAAGATTGAATTTTAGCTCTCTTAAACCACTGGATGCTTTTCTTACTGTGCCACAGTGTGCTCCCTAGTTAGTATGGAATTTTAGTTCTTAACGTACAAAAGAGCAGCACCCACATGACAAAGGATTCAGTAATACTCCAAAGGAGCCTGTGCCCCTGGTTCCAATGAACCAGTTTCCTACCTATAACACTAACATGCCTCAACCTGATAAATTTAGAAGATATTTATTAATGTTGATTTATTTAGTATTCATAGCACAGAACTCAATGATCTATATTATGAAGAAGTCAGGTGAAATCATTGGTCTGGGGAGAAATTAGGTCATTTCAGCCAGATCAGTGTCTTCACTAACTAGTGGAACCCTTGTTCTGCCAGAATGAAGCACAGTCCAAACCACTACAGGGCACTCATGACATCAGGGTATCAGACAGTGATTTTCATAGGTGAAATACTATCATGATTCATGACAACCAAGCACTCTTTTTTCTCTTTCACAGAGTAAATATAAAGAGAGTAGTTTGTAATAATGGCTAAAAGTACAGACTTTGGAGTAAGGTTCAACTATGAATTCAGTCTCCACTACTTTATATCAAATTCTTTACAAAACATTATCAATGCTTTTACAAACTTTTAGTTTCATAAATAAGTCCCCATATCTGCATAACAACAAAAACAATACTATCAAGAAGGTTAACTGAGACAATTAGAATTCTTTACAGCATCTGATACATACGATGAAATTTAAAATGGCATGTAATATTAGTTTTTTATTGCTAACTACCTACAATTCTAGATCAATTTAAATAAGCACCACCAGCAAATAAGCACTTTGATTAAGTACTGCTCATGTTGAACTGAGTTCATATATAAAGACAAATTCTTCTCTTCCCTCCCCTTGGACTCATGTTTCTTCATATGGTCATTTCCACATAGTTAATGAACTTATGCCAAGGGACAAAGAAGTTCTGCATCAACTATAAAAAATTCTTATTTTTAATAGGGATATTAAAATGTCATTGTTATTTTTCCACAGGTATATATTTAGGGCATGGAAAGATTGAAAAAAGTGCGGATTTTGAAGTTTTACTCACCTGAGTGGACTTCCTGTTTCTTAACTCAGTGGTCTTTGTAAATTAATTTACCTACATGGACATTTGTCTCGACCAGGCTAGAGTGATGCTGCCTCAGCTCACAGAATAGCCTTTTGAAACTATATGGGAAGCAGGAGAACTAAAAAAAAAAAAAAAAAGAATTAATCACATATGGTGTCAGGAAGCCTTGCTATCTGACTGTACCCTGCCTGCTCACTCTCATGGAGATAGTTCTCAGGCCAAAATCATGTTGTCAGATGGCTTCTTGTTTCAGCTATGACTAATCCCATCCTGCCAAGACTTTTAATGGAAACTCTGAGATGCTGCTTTCATTTTCAAGTGGCATGAACATAGTTAAGCATGTGGAGCCATGTGATATTCACAGACAAAAATTCTAAAACCAGTAATATACTTACAGCAACTTTTCCTTTCATATTTTTCATTTGAGTAGAGCAAAACCCATTGCAGACAAGCATTGAGAGGTACAACAAGGCACTGGAAAGTGATCTTCAAATCCAAAGAACAATTATTTGTCTTTCTAAAATTCTCCTTTCCTTGAATTGTTTAATACCAAAAATGACTAATCAAAAACAATTACTTGACAATAAAAATGAGTTGGAGATCCCTGTGTTTTTGTTTGTTTTCACTGAAATCACATTTTCAGAATTGCTGATGGACTTGAGATAGTCTATGGCATAGTTCTGTGTAATTTAGTAAATTTAGAGTTTTGTCTGGCTGGATATACTGTGTAAACTGCAGCATCTGTAGCAGTATTGTGGGGAGGACCAAGTTGTTCCAAACATTATGTGTTCCAGTCTGCAAATATTTGACACTTTGGTAGTGAAGGTTGACATAGCATTGCAATCAATTAAACAAACAGGCTACAAGGGTACTATTGACTGGGAGCACAATGCTTCAGCAAATCTGGGCATTGGAGTACAATTGTAAAAAATATTTATCATGTTCTTTTTTAGTCATTTATGAATTCAGGATAAGAGCTCAGATACTCTGACTAATATGCTATATTAGTCGAAGAGCCAAATGAGCCCTTATGTTAAAGGATTCCTCCTAACCTTGTAACAGGCACTTAACCTCACATATGTATTATTTATCTTGTTTATTTTAAAGATTAGTGTGTTCTCTCTTGAAGTTTGACAAGGTTTTCTCATTTCTTTGGCCACTTTGGTTCCTTTTTCTCATATATGTACATTGATTTTTCTCTAGCCAAAGGCAATGAATTCTACATTCTTTCTTATTTTATTTCCTTGATAATAGGAGATGATTCTTAGTTTTCCACATCCTTCTGTTCTATAGAATACAACAAACTCTAAAACAGCATTTTGATCATATTTACCAATTTTTTTTAATTCTTAATAAGTTACAGATTTTAGCACAAATCAATGTTTTGTGTCTTAAAAAAAAAACCTGAAAATCAACTTGGGGGGCCTAAGGATATTGCCAAATGACTGCTTTCATTCAAAATTAATCAATGTTTTTATGTTCTTTCTAAAATATATTCAACTGATCCTTTTTCATCTTGATTGCTAGAATGTGGAGAAAGTGAATTTGCATGACTTTTGAGAAAATAAAGTGTTACAGTTTCTACCTAGATATTTTTGAACACACATTCTTAGGTAGACTCAGTAGGAATTCACCATGCTGTTAGAAAGACAACTAGCGTTCAGTCAAATCTGCAGTCAGAAGTCAGTACAAAGTGCCAGTCATGTTGGTGCACTGTCTGGATGTTCAGTTCAGTCATGTCTTGAGATAAACACAGCCCCGCTTTGTATAGACTTGTAACATGAAGGAACTGAAGAGAGACCCACTTTGGGCCCAGGCAACTAGTTGCTATTCTTAGAAGAATAAGGAAACTTGTAACCAATAGTTTTTTCTATAAGAATAGACAGCTGATAGTTCTAAGGTATTGTTCATCTCTTCTATGTTATTCAGCTTTCTAGAATACAAGTGTCAATAGTAATATTTTACTAGCTTTTTAATTTCTGAGGTGTCTGTTATAACTTCTTTCATTTCTGATTCTCTATTTTAATTTTTTATCTTTTTTGTAAACCTAACTAGATGTTTGTTATTTAGCTATTTTTTTCAAAAAAACCAACTTTTTATCTCATTAATCTTTTGAACTGTTTTATAATTTCTAGTTCATTTATTTATGCTATAATTTTTATTATTTCTTTTCTCCAGCTGCCTTTTGGATTTGTTTTCTTTTTTTATTTCCATAGATAAAATGGAAGATTATTGCTTTATTTTTTTCTTTTTTCATTATGTGAGCCTACATACTTCCCTTTCAGTTCTGCTTTTGCTGATGGGAGAAAATACAGGAATAACATATCTGGCAAGGTTACTGTCCAAAATGTACAAAAATTTTACGCAACAAAAAAAAATAAGAGAAAAAAATAGAAACTATAAATAGGCACTTTTCCAAAAATAAACAGATGGCAATAGGCACCAGGTAAAATGCTTATCACTTACTGTCAAGGAAATGCAAAACCACAATGAGATAACATCTCACACCTATGAGAACAGTCATTCAGAAAAGATCAGAAACAATACATGCTGGCAAGGATTTGGAGAAAAACTCTCACACATTTTTGGTGGAGTTATAGACTGATCCAGGTATGGAAACTGTATAAAGATTCCTCAAAATATTAAAAATGGATCTAATTCAGGAATATCATTACTATGTTTCTATCCAAATAATGCAAAACCATTCATTTGAAGGGATATATTCACCCCTGTGTTCATTACAGCACTATTTACAATAGCCAAACTATGGACTCAACATAAGTTCCCAGATACAGCTAAAAGGCTCAGAAAGATGTGCTATATATCAGTTATTAAAATAATAAACAAACCCTTCTTATTTATAACAACATGTATAGGACTAGAGGGGGTTATATTAAGCAAAATAAGTCAGAAGAACTAATAAAAATTCTGGATGGTGTTACATATATGCAGGATATAGAGAAACAAAGCAAAGGGTCGGATAAAACAAAACTGGGAGCAAACCCTAGAAATCTGACTGTAGAACTTATTTACAAAAAGGGGAGATAGATGTGGGAAGCAAAGTAAGGAAGGATCACTGGATTATGGTGAGGACTATAAGTATCTTGGTGGTAGGTGCAGTGTAGTAACAACACATTCGTGGTTGATCCATATCTTAAATCACATAGAATACTGTAGACCAATATTATCTCAATAATAAATTTAAAAAATGAAATGTTTTTTAATTGATAGCAATTTGTCACTATCAAGGAAATTTTATTTGACTTAAGTAATTTTAAAATTCATTTATTAGCATTTTCTTTCATTTCATTCAGCACACTATACTAAGTCTAGTGATGATCTCCTGTAAGTCATTTTTGTTATTCTGATTAACAATCATATTCTTACATGAAAACACTATGATCTTTTATAGCCTTAACTTTGTGGTTTTTCTATAACATTTAACTGCTTTCACTAAAACTCAATTATTTTTGTGTTTCACACTTAAAACTGTTATTTTTTACTTCATTGAATATCATTTCCTCACAGTTTTCTTCCTCATATTTGGAAGAATGTGAGATTTGACTCTTCCTTTCCAGTGACAGAATGACTGTGTGCCTGGATTACCAAAGTCAAAAGGGGAAAGAAGAGCCAACAAGATATTCAGGTAGGAAAGAAATCACCAAAAGATAAGCTAAAGAGCAAGGACAACATCTTTAAAAAAAAAATTCACTGTATCTTTGAAGCAACTCTATGCCCTTGACCAATATTCAAAGATCAAGAGTAAATGACTGGAGCAAAGTGAAAAGATCTGGATGTTTTCCTATAAGTTAGAATATGAAGAGAACATTTTCCTAAAACACTATTTTATGTCATAAATGTTTAGATGTTTATGTCACATGTTAAATGTTTATGTCATAAATGTTTATGTCATAAATGTTTTACCTTAGAAACTCCTACATAATTATAATACATGTTTGGAGAACAATTTCCAATGATGGATGACCAAACTTTTGAATCAATGCAATTAAAGAACATGGGCATTTCCTCTACTATAAAAATACATGTTATCACTCCCATGTGGCATGGAATGAGAAGACTAAAATCAGGCAGTTCCAAGATTGCCTCCCAGTTTCTTATTTCTTTTTTTTTTTAATTTGTTTTCCTTTCTTTCTTACATTTTTTTCTTCAGCCCTGTTTTTCTTTCTTCCTTTTTTCAATATTTTATCTATTATATATATATATTTACAATATATATGTACATATACTTCCTTAAATATGACAAGTGGTCTTTTAGAAGACAGTTATATGTAGTTTTTGAGATTTTCATAAACAGAATTCATGTCAGCCCAAGTCTATGGATGAAGAGTGCAAAAATTGAAGAATCAACTTGCGTCCATCTGTGTATAAATAAGAACTCTAAAGAAATGAACAGTCTTATATTTGACCTTCTACCAGCTTCATGGTTTCTGGATCAAATGGGTTTTCTGAAAAGACATTGTCATGGACATAGCTGTTATTTTTGTAATCTCTGTAGTCCCCGAGTCATCTCAATACCAGTTATGGCTGTGATGACTTCAGAGAACTGTAATGCATAGTTCTATTCCCTGGAGCCTACTGGAAAATAAAAGGGATTTTTTTTTAAACAGAAGAAGGAATAAGAATATTGGAACTAAAGGATTTCAGATCTCTAACAGTGCCTGTGGGATCTTGATACAATAAATTTATATCTCTGAGTTTTGATCTATTTATTCTTTAAAATGGTGAAATTAGCATATAGAAGAAATATGTATTTGCATAAATCAGGAAATATGAAGGATTTGTAATAGGAAGACATTATTTTAAAATGAGACTTAGAGACCAGGCACCATGGCACATGCCTTTAATTGCAGCCTACAAAGAAAGGCCAAAGGCTAGAAATTGCTTGAGTTCCAGTTTTGAGATCCATCCAGGGTAACACAGCAAGACCTAGTCTCAAAAAAAAAAAAATAGCATAGCTGGGCATAGTGGTGCATGCCTGTAATATCAGCTACCTGGGAAGCTGAGGCTAGGAATTGCTTGAGTCCATGCTACCCCAGGCAACGTGAGACTGCAGTTCCCTGGGCAAAATATCAAGACATAGTCTCAAAAATAAAATAAAAGAGCAAAATACAATAAAATAAATAAAACAAATAAATAAAATAAAATAAAATGAATAAATAAATTAAAATAAAATAAAATACAAAGAGCAAAAAGCTTAGTCTTCAATTGATGTAAGAGTTGACCCAGTACACTAATTTTTTTTCCACTGAACTACATGCTTTGGAAGAAAATATACCTTAGTACATCTGTCTTTAATTATCTGATCTCTACACACATAAATCTCTTCCTCTTTCAACTTAGCATAACATAGAAAGGTGGAATTTTCACAAAGTAATTTTCAAAGTACCAAGGGAGAATAAAAATGATAATGGAGATAAAATAGAACAGTATTATAAAAACATATACACATACAAGTATTTGTGGTTCTTCAGTAAATTATGCCCAGTATTGAGAGACAATCTTAAAGGGGACAGTGTGTGGTCAGGGTGCCCACAAGTATATAGACATATTAAAGAATAAAGTTATGCTTTCTTGTTTTCTAGCTCTAATCAATCTGCATATTTCAGGATCTCTTCAGATAAATAACTTCTTAGGTATTTTTACTTTGTTTAAGTGAAAAAACAAGTTCGTAACCTTCCCCCTCCCCTTCTATCTTGCCCTCTAGTTTGGTTCTGAGATTACAACTGAATGAAATACTACATCTTGATACAAAAATAACCTCTTTCTTTAAATATGGTCCTACCACTTATAAACATAATATTGAGGCAATCTTCCCCCAGGGTAGTCCAATATACACAAAAGGCATGAAATTCCTGAGTAAATATTATACATCTAATGTGATGAGCTGGTTGAGGAAAGAATGCTGTTCTAACAAGGAACAATGCCTACTTCTGAGTTCACAGATGTTTGTGAAGGTTGAATACAGTAGCATAATAGGAAGATCCTTAGTAAACTGTAAAGTGATCTGAAAGAAGACAGTTAATTTTTGTAGGCAAAATATTTCACTTAGGTGCTGAATGATGTCTGTTTATCCTTAGGTACCACTAGAAACATAGAAGCTGCTCATTTTACTCTCTGATTTGTCATTTTCTGAATGACCCTTTTTGTTCCTTAGTAAAATCTGTCTCTGATGGGTATTCAAAGTATTGAAAAATATACAGAGCATAAGCACTGATAAATCCAAATGAAGGCTACTAAAGACATTATTGGCACATGTGGATTGAATATTAGAGCAGCATTATGAGAGAACAGAGAGTGACAAGAGGCAAACAATGCCATTTTGGTTCTGATTCACTGATTGTCTGATTTAATATATAATTAATATGTTTTGTGCATTAGGAGATTACATAGTAACTTATGTTTTATAAAATTTAGAAAAGGATATATATGAAGAAAAAAATATATATATATATGTTCAAAGGACACATATGCAGAATTTTCTGAACATAAACAGCTTCCTTACAGTGGAAATAGTGTAAATTGGTACCTAAATTCTGTAGAATGTCCTTTGGTATTCATGCTGATGTTAAATTATAATCTGTTTCTTTAACTCTACCAACCACTCTAAAACTCATTTTACAAAATGTAAAGAGACATATATTGCCCACACTAGTTGCAATGGATTCTGTTGCTAAAACTTGATTGACACTATAATCAAAACCAGCAGGGGTTGCAGATAGGACACTAAAAGAAAAGGGAATTTGATTTTGATTCAACCAGTTAGATGTGAATGCAAAGATGATCTCGTTAGCATAGCAATTCATGGGACCAATGGCAGACATTATATTTATTTACACAAAGGGTGATTGAAGGCAAAGATTTAGGAAACAAGTGGCTGCCTGCTGTTGATCATTACCACACAAAGGAAGAATATAACAAATAAATGGAAAATTTAAAAGAAGTAAATGGCATGTACATGATTTCAAATTCTGAACTGATTCCATGGACAGGAGACTATGATGATGTCCCAATCATTTCTTATTTCTTCTTACTTAGGACAGATAAATGGGTAAAATAAAAGGGGAATCTAATTCTGAGAACTGTCAGATTGTAACAAATTCAAATGTCTAGTTCTTCTAAAGTTCTAAGTGAAAGTTGGAGAATTTCTGGGAGAGAGTTAGACCCTAAGAACTGAAGAATTTTCAAGCAGACCTGGAACCATGGGACCCTACTAAGATGTCACTGTCAACATAAAGGATCCTACATCCCTTTTTGACAGACCAGCTCTCCTAGACTTGAACCTTAAAATGATTTCACTTGAGAAAATATCTTGTAAAAAGAAGTCATTCATTTTAATATCTCTGGTAATTTGTATCAACAGAAACCTAGTGAATATGTGCTGGAATTGATTTTGGGAGCCTTATGGCAGAATTTAATATTGAGTCAAGTTTAGGAAAACTTTATCAGGTATTCTATATTCAAAGGATCATTTTATGTAAATCAGACTATTTATAGCATTGGCCTACTGAAACCTAGACTTGGGGATAGACTCTATTAAACGCAGTTAATATGCAGAAACTTCTGGATACAATGGAAATAAGTCTAAATATTCAGGGAGAGAGCAGTGTATTTTTATTGCAGACTACCCACTACGATTAAGCCACTTGGAGTTATGTAGAGGACACTAAGGGCAAAAATGTGTATGAGTAAAGTGAGTAAGATTCAACTTAAATGTCAGATTCAACTTACATTACATACATACATATACACACATATTCTTGCATACATAAAAACAATAAAATATAGTAATTTCTTCTAGATACCAGAAATACAGTTAGAAGATACTCCACTTAATGGTATTCCTCCATTTTTGAGGATAATCAGATCCCAAGGGGTCATAAGTTACATGGCAACACTTCTTATCCATGAGAGTTCTGGTAACTTTCCTTGTGCAACCAAGTTTGACTCAATTCACGGACAAAGAGATGTATGTATGAAGAGACTGTAATATTTGGCAACTATCCTGTGATAGAAAAGATAGGTGATCCCAAAACTTCCGCATAACCATCCTCAAAGGCATCTGAAACATTTTCCAGAAAAGTTGTAGATAAGACTAAGAATAAATCCCCAATTATTTTGCAATTCTGAACAAATCCTAATTGCTATAGATCAAGAACATTAGTGAGTGAGCTTTAGGTAATAAATTATTATCCAAAATCAAATTTTCTGTAGGAATAAGGAGTCTTTAAAATCTGGCTCTCATTATGTTTGATTGTTGAATGAATAGTTGAAATAAACTGCAAAAGGCTTATCACAATAATTTTTGAACCATATTTTTTGTGATATGATATCAAGTAACATGTGAGTCCCTAAAAATAAAGCTACCAACCTATATAGCCCACAAAAACTGATCATGTCTCTAGTGAAATAACAAAGAATAGGTCCATTATGGAATAACTGAAAGGTTATTGCTATTCTATTTAATTCTCCTTTTTGGATTATATATAGGAGAAATAGATAAATGAAAAATGATAGTAAATTTTATGGTTTTATCAGGTGGTAAGTAAATTATAATTACTATACCGCTTGTTGCCTCTTTACTAGCACTAACAACACATGCCTAATTTTTAAATACCCATACCAAACTGAATTTTCTCCCCACCCCCCATCTGTCCAATTATCAGACAACTGTAGATTAAATTTTTATTAACTAAACAGAAATATAATACTGTCACTGCCATGTCTTAAGACCATTTCAAGTCACTGACTCACTTTACTGATTTAATCTGTAATAATTTAAATTATCTCACCGTGTCACAAGAATTCTTGTGGTTTACATTATTGATGGCATTATGCCAAAGATAAGAAATAAACAGATATCTCTATGTTTGACAGAAGATGGGACAAAAGCTCTCAAACTGTTCAGGATTCTGCTATGTCTAGAGCTCACTTGAGAAGAGAGAAAATCAGTGTTTCTAGAATTTTAGTATATTATAGTTGGTCGCCAGACACAAGGTACGAGAAATGAATTTATGAGAAGAGATTTACCCAGCCACAGCCGGGGGTCAAATGGAAGGATGGACCATGAGACAACTTTATTAACAAAAGAAAGTGGTATTTATAGGGACACAGGGTGAAGGCCTGTTGAATTTTAAAGAAGACAAACAAACCTGAGAGACAATTAACATTCTAAAGTCTAAGAGTAATTGAGGAAGGGGGAGTGTATGCAGGTGGTCACTATCTCTGATTTAGGTAAGCCAGTGACACCACTGCAGTCTCATAAGGTCATTGTAGTAAATCAATCCCTAGTTTTCTGGGAACTGGTTAATGAGAGAAATTTTCCTTATCTCGTTTGCAATGACTTTTCTGGTTTGCAAATGACACACATCATGAGTGCACTGTATATTACCATCAGAATGAAAGAGAAACCACCCATAAAACTTACGGGGATCTCTTTGGACCTTAAAGCAAATATGACAGTTAGCCTGGCACAGTGTTGTAAGCCTATAATCACAGCGGTGGGAGACTGAGGCCAGGGATCCAGAGCGTCAAATAAAGCTTGGATTATATGTGACATGTCAGATAGGTAGGAATACTATATGAAGTCAATACTCACAGAGAAACCACAGATCAAGTTACCAGAGTTTTAGAACAATATATTCCTTGGTAGATTATTCTTCATTTCTGTTTATTACTGAATGGGCAAACCAAAAAGAAAGGAGTCGGGGGTGGGATATTGTAAGCAGAGGAAAGCAAAGTATGTAAGGAGTGCCTTGGAAAACATAAACCTTGCCAGACTGGTGCACAGACTTTCTATGTGTGAGTGGATTTATGAACTGGGGAAAAGCTCTTCTGATTATATTGTAGACAGCATCTTCAAATGAATTTAAAATAGTCTGTTTCCTTTTGGTTTTAAAATCCTATAGCCAAGAATGCTTGGTGAAAGATATTTTTCACTTTGGTGAGGACAAAGTGTTCTGTGCAATCCATGCTTGGGTACTAGGAGATTCGGTACACAGCTTGACACAGTTGGAAATGACTTTTTGCTGAAATCAACTCAGTGTCCTGCAGTGGCTTAGAAAACAATATATAGCACTGAGCATTTAAGCTCATCATACACTGACAGTTCTCCTAGAATAGGCTTCATAAACAGAAGCTGCATTTGAATTTTGAATATATGTGTATGTGTATACACACACACACTTGAGATGGGTTTGAACACTAACAATTGAACAGTTTTAATAAATGCTATATTGCTGCAGACCAAATACTATGTGGTCATAATAACTGTATTTAAGAATGCTATGTCATTTGGGATTTGAATTCCTGTCAGGTGAAATATAAAATATTCATTTTCTTATTCGCTGTATTTCTGGTTCCAGAAATAAAATTTTCAATAATGGATTCTTTTTTTTTTCTCACTCACTAACCTAAGCTCTCCATAAGAAAAAGTAAGTTTCCCTAGTTTTGTGGTTTTTTTTTTCTTTTTTCATGCATGGAGGAGGAGATAAAAAAAATGGATATATTGAGTTTAAACTCAGTCTATGTTAAAAAGTGGTAGATGGGTAAGCTTCCATTGGTACTTTTTCATATTTAGTACTCAAAAGAACAAAATTCATCTGGAAAAAAAGTATACTTATATATGTAAAAAATATATATATATATATTATATATGTAAAATCTCTTTTTTAGTTAGTGCCACGAAACCTTCAAAATATCCTTTAAAAATTTTAAAAGCACTAAGTTTGTTTCATTTTTGTTATGTTTACTCATCTACTCGTCTGAAGGATAGAACATACATAGATGTTGGTTGCATGACTTTAAGATGCATGGAATAGAAATAAAAATCATTCTGAGCTGACAGTGTCAAAGGAAAACTGTATGCTGAGTTAGAGAGAAAGAGAGAGAGAAAGAGAAAAAGGAGAGCTAAGAAATAGAATTTGCAGACTGGCACATGGCCATGTGTATATGTCTGTCCTACCTCAGATAGACTCTGCTGAGCAGAATCCATGATCCAAGCTAAAGTCACATGTAGCAAGCTAGTGGCTTCTCTAGAAGCTTAACTGCCAAAGTCTTAGTACCTCCCCATTTTCCATCAGCATTCACTCAGGGACTGGAGCCTGGAAAACCCTACCTTCTACCATCAGATGGCTAGTTGCACACCCCTAGGCTCAGAGGAGTGTACTTCTCACTGTTCCTCTGATACTTTAACAAAAAACACATTACTATAAAAAGCAATCACATAAAAAAATTAAATGCTGAACATCTAGTTCCAAACCTGGAGAAGAAATTTCAGAGAAGATCTTATGTAAAATATTTGTAGTCAAAAATCTTATCAATTCCACTTAGATGCTCTCAACGAGATAAACAGTGCAACTTTCTGATGTTTAAATTTGATTTTAATGAAAAATTTCCCTTTTTGAAAGAACTTCTGGATAGGCTTAGGTATTTTACTAGTTTCTTTAGAAAAGAATTTAATTCTCAAAATATATTCTAGTTGTTCATTACTTTTTAATCCATACCTTAATTTTCTTTTTCTTTTTTTTGCTAATTCTGTGATTTTAAAACTAATTACAAATTTACAGAGAATTATAAAAATAATAAATAATACAGCATAGTTGCTAAAATCTTTATATTAAGATTTCAAAATACCATAGTAAGAATAGTGCAAATTATTTCTTGGGACACATTTTCCAAATATTGATTGGCATAAAATTGGTTTTATAATAACAAAGGATACTATAGAGTGAACCCATGTACTCTTCACCCAGTATTTGTACTGTTAGTGGTAATAGTCAACATAGTTAAGTAAAATATCAAAACCAAGAAACTTACATTGGTGCAATATAACCTTATTCATATTTCTCATTTGAATCTATGTACTTTACATGTACTCATGTGAGTTTGTGTATTTGTATATTTCTATATAGATTGCTCACATCTGTGGATTTATGAAGAATCACAATCAAGATGGAAAATTCTTCCTATAGATCCCTGATTAGTCACATTTTATCTTGGAAAATACTAACCTGGAAAAGACTAATTTCATCTTCATTTCTATATATTTTTTTGAATTTTGGGAATATACAGAAATGGAGTTATATACTATCATACAGTAACCTTTGAGATTGACTTTTTAAATTCAGTATAATATCCTATATGGTTGGTTAGTGAATATATGTTAGCTTTATAATAAATACTTTTTTTCCAGAGTTACTGTTACCTTTAAACATCCCTACCAGCAAATAATGAAAAACCCAATTTTTCTCCACATCTTTGGCACACTTAGTATTGTTATTTTTTTATTTTATGCATTCTGAAAGGTATACAGTAACAACTCAATGTTTTATTCATTTTCACTTTTTCCAGTGGCTAGAAATGTTAAATATAATTTTATGTGAATATTTATTACATTTATTTGCAATATGAAATGCCTCGGCTGTTTCTATTTTGTCAATTTACTAATTAAAGTGGCTTTGTTTGCTTTAATGAGTGGGTTTTTTGGTTTTTTGTTTGTTTGTTTGATAGAGGAATCTTAGGCTGAGTGAACAAAATAAATTAAAAAATATATGGAGGACCTATACAAAATAATTAAAAATGACCTCAACTATATATAACTATCACACACCCTCTTATGGGTGCATTATTATTATTATTATTATTTGCATTTTCTTCTTTTCAAGCACAGGGAACATTGTTAAAATTTGAATCACTTAGAATACAGGACAAAGCACAGTAAATTTCTTAAAGTGGAGATAATATAAATAATATTTTCAACAAATAGAAATTAGAAACAATTTTAAAACCATTCCATTTTTGAAATTATAATTATCTTTTATGTGATTTTTCTGCCTCAAGGGGATTATATACCCAGATGTCAGGATTTCTTTAAAAAGTAATACTAATAATGCATTAGAAGCACTACATATAAAATTCGTGAGGTGATTAAAGCAGTGCTTAAAGGATAATTTAAATCCACAGTTGTGCATACTAAGGAAATCATACAATATAAAAAATGAGTATAATATTGTCAGCTATCTTTGTGACAATACAGCCATCTGTAGCCATCATCAATGAAGTGATCATGTTAAGTGAAATAAGTCAGAAAGAGAAAGACAATTGATTTCACTAAGTTATAGAATATAAATAATCAAAGAAAACACACTGATGAAATGCAACAAAGATAACACTTAGACTCTGAAAAAAATGGTGGTTTCCTGCATGGGAAACGGAGAAAGTGAGAGAGGAGTTAATGTGATAGCATGTCGGCATTTGAACTTTGGTAGTGCATGAGTGAAGCATCTATCAAAGTATGAAACTGTACTCCTGGAATTATATAAATAAATGGCTAATCAATAACATTTGACTGAAAAAGTGGAAGAAATTCTAAAAGATAGAGTAAATGTTAGAAAACACACAATGATGGCAATTTTGAAATATTTGTTACCTACTTTTATACAGGGGAACAATAAACAATTGTAAGAAACAGAAATGAAAGAGAAGATATGTTTTTCATAAGAAGCAAATGACATAAAACTATGCAAAGGAAATTTTAAAATCTACATAAAATGATTAATTTTCCATGAAATATAATTTGCAAAGTAAACATAAGCTGCTTATAGCAACCAATTTACAGAGCGGGGAAATAGAAACAGTTCAGAGAACTGTTCATAAGAATCCCATTCATTTACTGGACAACTGTGTTTCAATGTTCAATGTTTCAAAGAACACAAAGCAACAATATTCAAAATGTTTCAAAAATTTAAAAAAAAGAATTCTAAAAATACATAATAAAATTTTCACAAAAAATGGTTTTCCTATCACATGAATATAGGATAGAAATATTCTTTAAAAATATTGCATAATGATCAACAACATATTCAGAAATACTATTCTATAACCAAAGAGACTCTTTCCAAATCAAAGAATATTTCAATGTTAGAAAATTCCAATTACAGAATTGTCAACATTTACAAACATAAAGAAAACAAAAAAAAATATTGTATTTTCTGAATATATTCTAGGAAAGACTTTGGCAAGCATCAACACTTACTACTACTGAATGAGAATACTCAGTGTGGTTCACTAAACAGAGAACAAGATCCAAATGCCCTGCCATGCCATGCCATACATACCATCCTATAGCTACTCCTTTTTAATACTTTTTTAATTGATGATATCAGACTTTGAAATGAAGAAAACAATTAGAGGCATTAAAATTGAAAGGGAAGTTTTTCAAATATATCTTTTGAAGGTGATATAATTTTATATCTGATAAACCCAAGCAGTTTTATGCTAAAAGTGATACAAATGGTAAGAAAATTTAGTCATGCAGAAGATATAAAAATGAATGTGCACAAATCAATATCTTTATGTATAAACACACGCTAGTTAAGAAATATAATGAAAGAGATGACTTCATTACAATAACAAGAAAAGATAAAATAGAAGCAGATCTAATGAGAAATGTACAAAATTTGAATGTGGCAAAAAAAAGAAAAAGACTCCTGAAAGTCACAAGTAGTTTTGAGCAATTAGAAAGACATCATTTTGGAGAAGAAAATTTACCATTATAAAGATATCAATTATCCTGAAGCTAATATAGAAATCTGTCACAATCTTCATTCATAAGTGTTTTTTATTCTGAAACTAATATTCTGAAATTTATATGGAAAAATAAATAAGCAATAATTATTAGCAAACCCTGAAGAAGATGAGGATGGAAATATGAAGTATTAAACAATATTTTACTTCACTGTATTATACTCAGTTTTATTGTATGTAAAAGCAAGTATGAAGACACACAAATACAAGACAATGGCAAAATCTTGAATAAACTGAAGTATGTAAAAACATTACAGCATTAGTGTGTGATAAAAGTGGCACTCCAAAACACTAAGTAAAATATGGATTTTTTTAAAATAAATGTACTAGTGACAACTGGAGCAACATTTGAAAACAGATCAATTGCTTCCATACTTCAGACTCTTTCTTCTTTCAGAATATACAAGTTTCTCAGTCTTTGGAAAAAAGTATGGGGGCACTTTTTCTGTACCTGTGCACAGAACCTAATGCCAGGTTTTGTGATTTTTTTGGTCTGAACAGAAAAATGTTTCCTCTGACTTAATGTCTCAATTCCAGTAAACATATATAGAAAATAAATCAAAATAATTCTTAGGAAACGGTCTTCTCTAGTGCATGGATTACTCTAACGGACAACTGTCCTACACTCTTATGTCAGTGTCATATAAAACAAGCTTATTCTTGAAGATAGAAAAATTAGACCTATTAACCTAAGGAAAGTTATTACTTATGATTCAATCTTCGTGTAAAAATGAAAAAAGTCATTAAAAATTCTTGGAATACATTGATATTTACATAGGAAAATGTCTTATTTTCAGGGGGTGATAACTATAGATATGTTGTCTACAATCAATTTTCAAATGGTTTGGTTACACATATAACACATAAGCCAAAATAATAATTGTAAAAACAATTACATAATTCTACCGAACTTTCAAAATCTATGAAATTTTCATAGCAAATTATTAGAAAAATGTCTTTTAACTAAGCTTATAATCTTTAGATTGTAATCTTCCCCTGACTTTTGTTTTGTTTCTATTCTTTTTGCATATTTCCATCACATTGAAATAAAAAACAAAGACTAATATTTTAAGGCCACACTTTGATCAAAACCAGTAAGTTTTCATTCTTCCTGGTTACGTATATGGTTTCCAAGGCCATTATTCAATTATTCTCAGAATTTAAGGTACAGAGATTGTGATAAAAAATTATCAGTCTAAGGATACAGTTATTTGGAAGAAGTGAGAAGGTACCTAAAACTTGAATTCTATGTTGTCTTTACATTTTTTATTTTTGTGACTTTCTTTCTTGACTGTTGTTCCTTTTATTTTTTTATTCAAGCAATTTTGCTATTTTTATTCATTTGCTTACTTTCTTTTCAGTCTAATATTTTGGTACAGGAGAATGATTTTTTAAATCTTTTTGCTGTTTTCTTCTATTATAGAACTATAATAGACTATAGAATATAATAGTTCCATTATAGAACTATAATAGTTCTTGAGTAAATTTGGAAGGAGAAAGCAGACATTTGTAGCTCATTTTGTTTCTCTATCTTTTCTCAGAAGTGATCCAAATTTACTTTATTACTCATTCTGTAAATGTATTTGAATTCCTAAGTAAAGAAGATCTGAATTATGGCAGATAAGTTCAGTTAAATGTTAGACATCTATTTCATGGACCTAAAATATTGATAAATAGGAGGTGATAAAATTTTGAAGGAAAAAATATGTGAAGTTTTAGTTTTGCTATTTGGAGAGGGGAGCCAGGCCTTTTTTTCTTTTACTGAAAAATTCTTTTTGCATGCTTTTTTAAACTAAGAAAAAACTTTTACTTTAATTTGATACTAAAGAGACAAGAGCCTTTCAACCTTTAAACTTTTACACACACACTAGCTACCTTTGTCATTTGCATACTTGCTGCTTGCATGCCTCTAGGCCTGCAAGATGCAAGAACAAGAAAGGCTTTATTAAGCTAGCTTAAGCTAGGGTCCAACCTCAGCCTGCTTACTGCCTAAGTGATCCCACCAGAACATGGAAGATGCACCCCCTCTGCTCCTCCCCCCCCCCCAGTAGAATCTTTTATACAACTCTTAGGTCTTGGTGGCTGTTGTGGTGGTCTCCTACCAGTGGGTCATCCTCCAATTGGTCATCTTCCAGTTGGCTGGTCTCTATTCAACAACTAGTTAAGCAAGCTTGTCACCCTCTGATTGGTCGGAGGCAAGTTAGTGCCTGGTTTCCTGGAACCTGGAGATTCTTGGGCTGAAAACAACCTTTGGCTTAGAAGCAAGGCTTAGACAACCTCTGGCCTAGGAGATTCTTTGGCTTAGAAGTGCGGCTTAGACCAGTTGATGATAGGACAAGCTAAGTCAAATCAGCCACATGACTTAGGTGACCTGGGCTAGTAGTCTTGGGCCCAGACTGGGGAACTCATAGCCTTTGCATGCATAAATTGAGTGTGTGTACTACAGGAATCTAAAGCTTTTGGAGATTTAAACTTTTGGTTGGAATTTGTCATACCTAGTTTGACTCAAAAGCTTTTGGAGAAACTATGAGTGAGGTCTAAGGAGTGAATACCAAAACAGAAAAAGAAGACATCACATCTTAGATATCATGTTTAAAGGAAGCTGAAACAAACATCAAAGGAGGAAAAGAGGATCACCCTGCTTTTGGAACATGTGCTTGTGGACTCTAATTAGACATGTGGTGAGATGACCAGAAACTAAAGAACAGTTTTAGACAATGGTGGTGATATAGGGCGACAAGAAAAAGACTTTATTACTTTGACTTTAACACACATCTGCCTGCTTCTCTCTATGAAGCAGGCTATTAGCAGTTCCTTTGCAATTACCCTTAACTTGAAGTAGACACACCTATCTGCCTGCTTCTCCCTCTACAAAGCAGGCTCCAAGCAGTTTACTTTAACAATTGCCTTTACCTTGAAGTGGATACATCTATGCCCACTTCTCTCTCTAGGAAGCAGGCTACAAATGGTTCATTAGCATTTTCACTGTTCACCTTCTATTGGTATGCAAAAATCAGTTACCAGCTCCTCTGCTTTCTTCCCCTCTTTCAGACCTAAAAAGGAAAAACTTAGAAACACGGTTTAAACTCTTGTGGGTTCTTTCCACCATCCCCAGCCTTCTCAACCAAAATACCAAGTCAAAGCAAGACTGTCAGTGCAGACTAATTTATTTCTAACAAAGTGATTTCCTAATTACTACAAAAGAACCATGTAAGTAAAACTCCGATTACTTTAACATTGTCCAAAACCTTTCTCAGCATTGTCTGAAAGTCCTTTCTTCAGATTGCCCCAAAATCCTCAGTCTCTCAGTCCTGATCATCTCACCAATATCAGCCAGTCAGAGTTCATCTCCAGACACTTGAAGACATGTTCCTTTGGATGTGCTCCATTGAGTTCCTCCTCAGCTTCCACGTTGTATTCTCCTTGTCTTTCAGGTAGCAGGAATTCCATGGTGCCAGACCAGCAAAGTTTACTTTCTTTTCAGGCCTAACTTTTGCACAGCCTCTTTCAGACACAAGTCAAACTCAGCAAAACAAACTCCAGCATGGAGTTCAAATCTGCAAACTTCTTAACTGCCTTTAGCACACATGTGGCTATCCCGGGCCAGTCAGAAACAGCCCCAGGCCTTGGCCACACATGGCCAAGCTCACATGGTTCACATCTCCATCTTACAAAATGGCTGATCCAAAATCAGAATTCAACTCTCTCTCCTCCATGACTCTCTCTATCTGACCTTTATATACCCTGATTTCCCACTTTCCAGAAACCACACCTGAACCATTTCACTTCTTCCTCCCCCCTGCATCTCCCTGAAGGGAAATTCCAAATAAGGCCATTCTAACATGTTTGCATCTTTCCTTGAAATCTGCATTTCAAGGGGGTGGGGGGGTGTTAGCACACCCTATCAGTGGGGTAACTGAGTTTTTCATGTTTATGTGTAGCACATATTTAGGTAATCACTTTCTTGTTTAGTAATAAATAGTTTAAGAGTTTGATCTTGTTTTAGAATTGGCTAGCAAAGTGATTCAGGTGACAAAAAATTCACAACTTAAAGGTTATTTTGTTTTGTTTTGTTTTTTGGATGATCCATCGGTACCATGCCACTGAAACAGCCACCAGGACCTAAGAGCTGTATAAAAGACTTGATTGGGGTGGGGATGGGCAGAGGGAGTCCATCCTCCATCTTCTGGTGGGACTGCTTAGGCAGTAGGCCAGGCTGAGGTTGGACCCTAGCTTAAGCTAGCTTAATAAAGCCTTTCTTGTTCTTGCATCGTGTGTGAGTGGAAGGTATTTATTCCGAGACCCATGACACAGATTTTAACATGGCCAGGCTCACATCCTCCTCCAAAAATGACCGAATTCCTTCTCCTTCTAAATCCTTTCTATACCTTTTTTTTCTTATTTGCCCATGCTTCCAAGGACAACCTTATCAATTATCTCACATTATAGGAAACCTTGTTTTCCTTTCTCCTCCCCTTCTATCTTTATAAAAAACAACTATAAATTTTAATAAAAAGTAGTGCTACACCTTAGCATGCCTTTCTTAAAATTGTAATTCTAAAGCAACAAAAATGGGAACTCCTTTTTTTAAGCTATTATCAATGCATGGCATCAGTTGTGTTAATGGCATTTACTGTTCAACAGTTTTGGAAGTGATTGGGGAAAAGATTTAAGAGATGAAATATACATATATGTGGTCAGTTAATTTACAACAAAGGATCACTGCCATGAATACAAGTACTCTTTTCCCAAATCATTGTGTCCTTTTCCCTCCCATTGCATTAGTTCTACATGTAGTTTTTTGCCATGATACCTTAATGTGGTTTGTAAATATATCCAGTAACACTCAGTGATCTCAGGTTCATTTAAAGCTAATTTTGCTGGTGGCCTGATTTATTGATAACAGTTTAAACCAAAATTGGGTCTCTTTTATTTTCCAATTATTGTTATTACTTTTTTGCTCCTGCAGTAACATTAAATATGTTTAATACATCTTTCATATGACAACTTCTCAAATATTTCAAATCATCTATAATTAAGTCCTCTTTTCTCGAGGCAAAAGTTTCTAGCTTCTAATTATTCTCTTCATGTAGCATAAAGTCCTCTCAGCATCTTATTTTAGTGACCCCTTAGGTACATGCTCTAGTCTTCTGATAAAACTTTCAGAATATATACCCATAAAATTGATGCACTGGAAGCCTGACTTTGCTCCCTCCTGCCATTAGTGATTGATGCATATATTTGGTAGAGAGCTAGCTACTCTCTCTATAGCTAGCTATAGACTTGCAGATTTTACAAAGAGCTGGGCAGTACTTTGATTTGCATACCTGCCTGACAGGACTTGCCCCCAGGAGTCCTTGGAGGGAGGACTTGGGAAGAAGGTATAAAGAAGCTTGAGTAACAAAGAAAGGGATCAGCCATTGTGGGACTGAGCCATTTTGTGGTTAACATTCTGGGGAATGGACGATCTAAAGTCCAGGCCGCATGACCAGGCTGCCTAAGCCTGTGAACTCATGGCTTTAACATGGTTTAGTCGAGTATGTGTGTTAAAGTGAGCTGAAGGATTTTTGGAGAGGCCCTAAGGAGACCTTGATAACCTTGAGGGTTCCTGTTCTTCAGCGTTTTGTTTGTTTGTTTTTTTTTTTGTGTTTTTTGTTTGTTTTTTTGTTTTTAATCATCTGAAGTGAAGAGGACACAGCAAGGAGGAGATGGTAGAGTCTTGGGAACACGCCAAGGAGAAGGAAGGATGCTTGCTTTGAGCAGGCTCTAATGAATTCTGATTGATTGGTTGTTGGTGAGATGATTAGGACTAAGAGACTGAGGCTTGAAACTATGTCGGAATAATTGGGGTTTTTCTTATATGTTTCATTTTGTAGTAACTAGGAAATCACTTTGTTAGAAACAAATAGTTCTTTTTACTTTAAGAATCTGTTCTGGTTTTACAAATAATGGTAAGGAGCTATGGATGACAAGAACACACAAGTTTGAATGTCTTTAGGCTGTAGGAGTTGTAAAAGTTACATTTAAGGGCAAGCTGCTGTGAGTTCAAGATATAGTTCTAATTTTTGTTTCTCTGCAGTATGGTTGGGAACTGAGAGAAGCTGGTGGCTAGCATTGTATAACGATAGTAAGAAGTCAGTGAAAATGCAAGATGACTGCTTTGAGTGCTTCTTAGGGAGAAACTAGAAGAGGATTTTGAGTTATTGGTTATAGTTAAAAAGTCTCTTTGGTATGTGATATCAAAATGATATAGGCATACTAGGAAGAAACAGAAAGTTTTTCTTTCTTATTCAGAATACCATGTGATTATCTACTTCTACTTAGATTTGGGTTTTGGGCAAACAGTATCACAATTACTTTAACATTAACTTAAAGTCCTATATTACCCTTATTCTAGCTTTGTAATTGGTTTTGGTGTCCCCAAATTGACAAAAATATTTAAAGCTAGATAGAAAATATATAGGTCATTTAGCACAATTCCTTACAATTAGCACAAATTATTACAATGTGTAAGTGAGGGATCAGAAAGTTATATGACTTCCCAAGATTATTATTACTACTATGATGGGCTTTAATTTTCCTTTTTCAGGTTATTCTTTTTTTCTGTTGAATATACTACTTGCTTTTTCTTTTTTTGAAAGATCATCATGTGGTTCTTGGGTATGATAATCATCCTCGATGTTTTAATATACAATTTCTTTTCAAATGCTTTATATTCTAGTTTTAGAGTCAATAAACAAAGCTTTTAAATAGGACTAATAGAACATATTTTCTAGTATAATAATATGATAGTAAAGCCCTCCAGATATTTAATATTATTAAATGTTATTGCTGTTTAAGTTTAATTTGCTGTACTTGACAAATCAGGAAATCTTTTAAAAAATCACTAGGGTAGTGCTAGCTTTCAAGTTTTTTTATAACATACAAGAGAGCTTCAGTTCCAAAACAAGGGGAAAAAAATGGTTCTACAGTAAATTTTTCTTGCTAGTAAATTAATCCCACAATGCTTATAACAGTTTTGTAATTGATGACACCATTCTGAACTTTCTATAGCTAACAGAGAAGAGTCTAAGATTTTTATAAGAGACTGTCACATAGTCCACAGAAGAGAACTGGAGGGAAAGAGACCAATTGGACTTGTTTAGCAATATTTTGTATGACATTAAGTATGTTACAGACACAAGAGATACTGAGTAAGTGGTTAACAATTCTTCTACTTCAATTGAGTAAGGGTAAATGTTTCACTCATGACTGTAGACTTTAGTTAAGTATGACAGTTTTAGTTGGACTCACATGATGAATGAATGAAAAATATTCTTTCTAAAAATAGTTCTTGCATGAATAAAGACTAGAGAAATATAGAAAGTAAAACACTTTGCATTGTCTAATATTGATTTAGTTATATTGACTGTTACCAAGTGAATGAGACAAGAGAAATGAAGTAATCCAATGTTGTAATTTGTGCCTCCTAGATATTAGTTGATCACATACACATATTTTCCTTCCTTACATGGATTTCCTTCTAACTTAACCTTATTTTTGACACAGTTTCTTACACTGTGACTTGGTCTGGTAGCCCCTGAAGAGCCTATATTTCTCTTATACTCAGGTTAAGAATATAAATCCACTATGTTGTATTACAACAGTATTAAATTTGGGATAGTGGTTTGATGTCTCTACCAAAACATTCCTTCCATCATGGTAGCCATAGACCTAGTTGATTTCATTGCATTCATATATAAATACAAAATCTAAACTTTGCAAATACAAGATGCTATTTAGATAATTTATTCCATAGACATTATATTTGTAAATTTTCCTCTATACAAATGTGTTCTTTTTTTTATAATACTAATTATTAGCATCAGAATATTGACTTTGTAGTTAATTGATGGATCCTAAAGAAGAATTTGAGTGTCTGTATCTTTTCCTCCTCAGTATACCTGCTTCTCTTCCTTTCACTCCATCTTTCTATGAGTTCTTACACCAGATCACTAATCTAAAGCACCATTGCCATTTCAAATCCTTTTTTTCAAAGTGAACTTAGAATGTGACTGAATAGATTCTGCTCTCAGATTATATAGGGCACATAAAGAACATAAATTTCAATTAGTTACCTTTTCCCAAATTGTCTTTACTAGGCTCAAAATTAAGCCTCAGAAATGAATTCACCACTCGGAATCATATAAATTTGACTTAGAGAAATTCCCAGACACAATTTATTCCATCTCTGACCACACCAAGTTACACCAGCTAGCTGTTTGATAGCCAGTTATTGAATTCTGTTAGCTTCCCTTGCAGTGACAAGTAGTGAGTTTTACAACATTGGTGGATGTCATAAATTTTAAGAAAATATATTTTAAAAACCTGCTCAGTGCTTTGACATTAACTGCCTAGCAGTGTATTATAATACCTAGTATAAGAAAATAATCTTTCACATCATCATTGAAAGGGGATAATAGTGGTAAGCACCATGACTTCCTAACCTAATTTGTAAAAAGAGGTATGAATTGTCTGATTAAATTTCTTCCTAAAGAAAATAAAAATTTCTGTGTAGAAAATATATATTCATCTGTATACATCACACTTTAAAATTCCTTCGGTGCCACTGCATTTTGTAATTTGCACAAACATCTATGTTAATATTTGTATTTACATGTATCTTATTATAGAAATAACTTCTGATTTGAAATTGCTTTTACCAAACCAGGGTTTTAGATTTTCATATTCAAATTTCATCTCTTTCTTTTATTTTCATCTTAACCCAGAAAGTGGCCTACTTTCTTGTTCAAGAGATAAGAATTTACATACTGTATGCTTAATAAGAAAGTTTTAAAACCATTTTATCATTTTTATCATGTTTTGGTTGGTTGACACAACTTTGAATAAAATAAATTCACCATTAGTTTCCTGCACTTAGCGAGTTATACATAAACAGTTTGTTTAAAGATAAGATTAAAAAACAATAAGGTTTATAGATAAAATGACCACTTGCAGAATATGACATTTTTTGCCCGCTCTAGGAATTTTCCAACACATTTGTCAGCAGTTTGTATAGTACAGCATACAAATATATAAACTTGTATGGCATTGGGTGGTGAGTTCAATCAAATGATAAACTAAGAGAAAATACATTTGGAACAAGGGCAAAGATCTTCATTATGAGTCAATTTAACTAGTCAACGGAGAACATGTGTCCTGAAACACAGGTGCTTAATCCTTCTAGGTATCAGGAAATTTGAGTCATGAAATTCTGATCTCAAGAGTTCCTAATTCAATTGCAACTCTGTCATTCTGGGTTCTCTAAGCTGACAATCAAAAATATTTTGGAGCTGTAAGTCTTTAAAGAAGAATCAAATAACTTATTATTTCCATTTTGAATCCTTCCAACCTAATATTTCAAGCAGGAGGAAAACCTGCAACAAAGAATGTAGTTGATATCAAAGCAAAAAAAAAAAAAAAGGGGGGGGGGGACAAGACACAGAAGGTAGGAATTCTTCTGTAATTGACTATGGACAAGATGGTTCATGAAAGTGAAAAATGTGAATGAGACATGATTAAGTGTGAAGAGGGCAAAGTCTCCCCTATATCTCAAGGAATAATGAAAGTCACAGATATTAAGTGTACATTTTATCATATCCTGTGTGAATCATTTTATTTCATTCATTTATCTCACACTCACTAAAGTCTCATGAAGTAAATTTTAATCTTGGCTTTGTTGACATATAAACCAAAGCCTGGTAAAGTTAATTCATTGGTCCTAGCTCACACAGCAAAAACTGGCAGACCTGATGTAAGACCAGGATATGACCTTGTGTCTCATGCTGAAGCACACTGAGAGGTCCTTACTCACATGTAAATATCAGAAGGAGTAATATCTAAAAACATGAAAAAATTCATGGGAAACAATCTGGAAAATGAATTTAAGAAATAATATGGGCAAATTGACTGCTGAGGTAAAAGGCTAAGGTGATTGAGTTATTAGGAACAGAAAGAGGTATTTCAGAATGGAGGCAGCATGATCCCCCAAATGAGACACCTCAGATAAATTTCACCAATTTCATATTTTAGTAGACAATCCAACTAAGAAAATTCAAATATTTCCTTTTTAGTTTTAAAAAAATATTTTATTTTAATTTATCTTGAGTGTCCAATAGGCAAAGACTACAATTTATTAATTTTTTCAGAAAAAAATGTTATGCCAATAAGGAATAGTGCATAAGTAACTATTGAGTAACTTCCTGGGAAAGCTTTAGAATCTAGGGTAAAGCAATTGTCACCCTCTTTCCATCATTCAAAGGGGAATGGTGGGTGTTTGAAAGCTGCCATCTAGGTGACACATTTTGTTTGGAGACTTGAGTCATGAGATTATATTGTAAACATGTATAAATTGGAATGAGGTGAGGGAAATAAAGATCTCTTTCACTGTTTTTAACTTCAAAGAATATTCTCTTAAAGGGATACTTTGAAAACCCAGTTTAAAAGCAGAAAGTCAGCTGAAAGTTTTAACTTCATAGTTCTGAGCTGATAATTAGGTATAATTCTAAAATGTAACTTATAACTTTTAAAATAAAATTTGAGTGAGTGAAGAACATCATGTGACATTGTGTTTTTATGTTTCTAAAAGCAACTGGAATTACTACCATTTACCAAGGAAGTAAAGTGGTGGCAACAGCGTTTTCTCTGCCCATTTAAATGGTAAAAATAGGGCAAAAAAAGAACACTTCAATGAATCACACTTATAACAAATAACGGCTAGGACAGAAAAAATATTAGTTGAAAACAGCTGAGATATATACCACTAACTAGATTCTTTTAAAAAAATGGATTATGGTATATTGGAATCTTGGCAGTGGAGATTGATAGATTACACAAGAGTCATCTCGGCTTAAGAAGGTCCACATATAAGGAAAATAGCATACATTTAGTATGAGTTAATAGTAAGTGATTTTTAATGTGAATAGAAATACAACCAGGTTTTAACAGGGCTAGATAGCAAAACAATTCTCAGTAACTTTATTATATGGAATAAAAAATTCAGGGAATTTTTTCCTATGAGGAAACATCCTATCAAGCACAGTGTTTGGGAATACAAACTTTCTCTTTTATCAAATGCAGAGACCAATTGATTAAATGTAAGGAACAAGTAGGAATTATAGGCTCCATAGCTTCTCAGATTGTTTTCCTGTCAGATTCAAAGTCAAAGGCAATAAGGGAACAATCTCAAAATTTGCCATTTGTACCATGACTGGGGTGATTACTTCATTCCAAGTTATTTCACTACTCACTTGTGGTCTAAGTTATGATAAAGTTCACAAGCTAGTTAACTAAAAATCTTGAAAAGACAAACTTTACAGATGAGAATTACCAGTGACTCTTCTAGGGAATGAAAGAGTAAAAAACTGAGAGAAATTAGGTTGATATAGGAATAAGTATTTTTATTTCTATATTCTTTAAGAAAAGTGTCATAAATATAAAAATATGTTAATGGATTCATGATATTAAAAAGATGAAACTTGTGACATATATAGCTCAAATATGGGGAGGATGGAAAATTAAGAGGGTTTTGTACATGATTGAAGCTTCAGTCTAAGAAGCTGCTGGGGCTAGGGATTGCTGTTCAAGTCCAGGGCATGTAGTGAGACTTAGTTCCAAAAAAATATAGCTGGGCATGGTGGCTCATGCCTGTAATCCCAATATTACCTGGGAAGCTAAGACTAGGGATTGCTTGAGTCTGTGGTATCCTGGGCAGCATGAGCTTGTGGTTCCATGGGCAAAAATAGCGAGGCCTAGTCTCAAAAGAAAAGAAAAGAAAAGAAAAAATAAAATAGAAATTGTTATTAATAAAATAGATTACTGTAAATCTAGGATGTTTCAGCGTAAATTAGCTATAAACAAAATACCTATGGAGGATAGATAAGAGAAAATGAGAAATGAATCAAATTATGCTATTGTACAAAAAATTAATGAAACACAAAGAAAGAGGAGAACAGAAGGGACAAAAGACAGGGAAAAATAATAACATGAAAATAAATTGCATTCTACATGTCATTACCTTAGTTATGAATGGGTTCAATTCCCAAATCAAAATACACAGATTAGATGAATAGGGGAAAAAAAATCAAATTATGTGTTAAATACAATTGACTGAACTTAAATTTAAAGATGTGCATAGACTGAAAGACAAAGGATGGAAAAAGACATTCCATTCATTTGATAATCAAATAAGAACAAATACATATATATATATAACAAAATAACTTTTAAGTCAAAATGCATCATAAAGTAGGATAAATGGAAAGGAAGACATATAGATTAGATGGGCTTGAAGTTGAGAGTGGAAAAAAATTGACCAGGAAAATATAAGGATACTTTTGTGTACATTTACATCTTATATTGATGATTTGCAGAATACACATGTATTTTTTTGTCAAAGTTTACTAAAAATTCATTAAACTAAATACAAATTGGATGCACCTTACAATATCTAATCATCTCAATTGATTTTACTTTTTTAAAAAATAAGGAACTTCTCAGCTGTCAGGTCCTGGTGAAGGATCCAGAAAATGAGTATTAGAAAAACCTCTTGAATTCTGCAACATGAAGATAGGGTATTAGCAGTGACCTCAATGGTACATTTAATAAAATGAGTGAAGATTAACCTTGAAGTAGATTGTTAGAAAATGGCATAAATTAAAAAATTAGTAAATACAGCTGTATAAATGTTTTGTTTGAAAAGATAAGTAGAAAAACTAAGATGAAACTGTAGGGAGTATTGCTTGTTTTTAAACTATAAACAGGAGTAAAATGGAATAGTTATGTGCTATATGATGAGGTAGAGAGGGAAAGATGAATAGAGCTGGAGAATGAAACATGTGTAAAAAGATTTTGAACAGATAAAGTATAAACTTTTGCTTTAAAACTGGTCATGAAACAACTTTTTAAAAGAGATCATCATAAAAGGAAAGAAAGTATATTTTAAGAAAACAAAAATGTTAACGAAGAGAAAGTAGTAGGTATATAATAGTTTCTGAAAGTAAATATGTTAATGAAGGCAGGTAAAAATGTTAATGAAGAGAGAATAGTAGGTATGTAATAGTTTCTGAAAGCAACAACATTAATTAGAGTGCCAACCAGTATTAAATATAATTTTCATTTATCGATCAATAGATTTGAAACTGGGTGAAAAGAAAAAAAAAGCCTTTTTGACTTGAATTTAAAACACCTCGGCCTGCTTTTCCTTAGGAAGCAGGTTCCCAACAGTTAAACATTTTTACTGTTCACCTACTATTGGTATGCAAAATTCAGCTACCAGCTTCACTCAGCTCTCTCCCCCTTTCTCAGAACAAAAAAAAAAAAAAGGAGAAAAACTTAAAAACACAGTTTGAAATTTAGACAAGTTTGCCTCAATTTACCCTCTTTTAGACTTCTGTGGGTCCATCCTCACCTTCTCACCAAAATCCCAAGCCAAAGCAAGACTCTCAGAGTGCAGACTAATTTATTACTAAACAAAGTGATTTCTAATTACTGCAAAAAGAAGCATGTAATTAAAACTCCAAATTGCTTTAACACTGCCCAAAACATTTCTCAACATTGTCCAAAGTCCTTTGCTCAGATTGTCCAAAAATCCTCAGTCTCTCAGTCCTGATCATCTCACTAACATCAGTCAGAGTTTGTCTCCACATGTTTGAAGACATCTTCCTTTGTCATACTCCAACTCTTCAATGCTATCTTCTCCTTGTTCTCCTCCAGGTAGTAGAAAGAAGCTCTATAGTACCAGAACCAGCAAAATTCACTTTCTTTTCAGGCCTGTCTTTCGCACAGCCTCTCCCAGACACAAATCAAACTTAGCAAAACAAACTCCAACACGGAGTTCAAATCTCCAAACTCCTTAACTTCCTTTAACAGACACACTCCTAGCCTGGGTCAGCCATAGGCTGCAGGCCCCAAACCTTGGCCACATGACCAAGCTCACATGGCTCACATCTTCATCCTCCAAAGTCCCTGACCAAAATACCCATTCCACAAATGGCAGAATCTCTTTCTTTGTTCCAACCCTCTTTATATATCCTTATTTCTTTTTTCCCACCTTCCAGGAACAGCTAGCTCCTGAGTTATCACATTACAAAAAAAAACAAAAACAACCCCCCCCCCCAAAAAAAAAACAAACACACCTGTTTTACTTCTTCCTCCCTCTTGTATCTTTCTGAAAGGAAATTCTAATAAAGGATATTCTCACATTTTAGCATATCCTCCTTAAAATTTCCAATCTTAAACAGGAGACAATGGCACTCAGGGGGGTTAGGCATATTACAGGTATCTTGTGAATGTCCAATACATTCCAGACACTGCACATGTGGCCAGGAATACAATGGTGAGCAGAGTAGAAATATATGCTTTCTGTTCTCGAGGAGCTTGCATCAAAGAAGACAAAACAAAAACTATCAGTAAACAATCAATACAAAATAAACACATTTTATACCCTGATAAATGCTATGAAGAAACTGAAGCAGGTAATGGGTACCTAGAAGTGAACATAAGTTTAGGTCAGGTTTTCAGAGAACTTTCCTCTGAAATGACAGGCTTTCATTCAATGAGACACCTGAATCAGCAGATGCCTAAGGGAAGTTAACTGGCCACCTGAAAATATGAATTGTGAATTCAAGGGAGATAACAAAGCAAACGATAAGGGGAATTATTATAAAACCTTGCACACTACACCTAATCCCTTGTAGAATCCAAGCTTACTCCCAACCTGATGGCCAAATTTGCAGTGTCCACACCAGGTCCAACACAACTTTACTCAACATCCCCCATGCAACAGAAAATGTACAATTTTTAATTCAGAAGAGAAAAACACAGTGGAGGGAAAATATAACAACATATAGAGGCTGTGTTAATTTCCCACCTTCCCCTAGGGCCCTGGGCCTCATTCTGTTCTATTTCCTAACAGCTGGCAGTCTTTTGTTCTTTTCCTCTCTAACTGTTTCTCCAGCAGGTACAGCTCCATTTGGCATCCAGGGCATATGATTGTTATAAGCAGTGTCCCCATGACATTTCATTAAGCTGGTCTTTCTACACTTACCATCAGACAACTGGAGCCTTGTTAGAGGCACTTAATTGCATCCTATTTTTGAGGCAGTAGCTGTACATCAAGTTCTACTCTCATGTTAATTTCTTTTTAGTTTCTCCCAAGGTCTTACTGCTGATTAGAGTTTTAACAAAGATTTTCTCTTCCCCACCCCCCTCCTTTTTTTTAAAATCTTGATCTCCTTACCTGTTTCCCTACAATTTTGGACAATACTATCAGCTATAATAGGCACTACTTTCTTGCAAATGTGGTAAGTGTTTGCCTAGTGTCAAGAATCTATCAGTTCTCACAGGAATGTCAAGCTTGGAAAATTAAGATGATGTCCAATTGGTTGACTTTCTCAGGCCATTGGTAACTTCCCTTTCATTGATTGAATATTTTATTATGGAACAACAAAAATATTCTATTTTCAAAATGCCCCATTTCTATATTTAATTGATGCTCTTGGGATTTCATATCCATTATAAAAAGAAAGACAAGCAAGACAGAGAATTTGAATGCTTTAGGGTAAAGAGGATGAACTGATTATCAATGTGTCCTTTGAGACTGATAATGTCTATGACTGCTTCTACTAGATGAGTCTTTTAGAGTCATTAATATGTGCCCAGCACTTTACTCAGTATTTTACACCTCATTTAATCATCACAGTAGTCTCTCTCTCTTTTTTTTCTGTTTGAGAGGTTTTAGGGTGATTCTCAGTTTACAGATTACAGAACAGAAATATTAAGTAACTTGCCCAAGTTTTCATTATTAACAATAGAAGTGATATGGAGGAAGGAAGAGGGGTCATTAATGCACAATTGTGACAAATCAATAAAATGAATTAAAAAAATAGAGACAAAGATGAAAAAAAAAACAATAGAAGTGGATTCAAACACATATAGAATCCATTAACTTAAGAACCCAATGTCTTTCAGCTACAAATTCCTATGGATGGTGGATCTTCATTTTCCCAGGATAAGGTATTTTCCATCTAAGTACATGTATGTTGCCCTTCTCTTGCTCATAAAATGACAATCCTTCATATTTTATATAGTCCTATATTTTTTAACCCTGACTTAAAATACTTTAAATATCCAATTTGTATAGTTTTGGCTGTATATTCACTATTTGAATGTTTCCTAACATCTTTCCTGTTTGTATTCTGCCTCCTTATGTTATGGGTGGGGTGGGGGGGATAGGGATAGGTATTACCCCCATTTAAATTCCTTTTTTCTATGGGTTCCTCTGCCTGTGTGCAGCAGCTGCTCAGAGATCAAACCTTAGTGACCAGGAGAGACATAGAGGCTTATTTACAGATACGGGAAAAACAAATTAAGAGAGTCCAGACCCTCACAAGCGTTCTGCTCCTGAAGGAGCTGTGTGGGGTTTACCTCAGTCTTAGGGTACTTCTGTTTGAAAAAGCCAGGCTGTGTGTTTCATTTGCAATCCTCTGTCACTCCAGTTGGCTCCAGATGAATCTAGCCAAAATAGGTGGGGCTCAGGTGGGTCTCTCAGAGGCAGGCCTATCGGAGTTTCACCTTGGTTCCTTATTTTACCAGGGTCACCTCTCCTCCGCCTTCACACAGCTCTAGACCCTCAGGAATCTGAGTGCCTGGGAGGTGAGGAAGCTCCAAAGGACTCAGCTCCTGGGTCTTTCTCCTCCTGAGGCGGAAAACTTCCGCACCTGATGCCAATTTCCAGGCTCTGGCTCTCACTCAGCTCTCTATGCTCCTCTCTAAACATAACTATCTTTCTGCTCTCTTCCTCTCTTTTTTTAAATCCTTTTCTTTGCTCCCCTCTCCTCATCAACCAGAGGCCCCCAATTCACAACCACACCCTTGATGGTCTTTCCTTTTTCCTCTGGGCATTGGGAGTCACCACCTCAGGACCCTTCATTAACATCATCACCAAGTCTGCCCTGATAATCATCTTACAGTAAAAAGGGGAAGTGACCATACCTGGCCTCAGGTTAGTCTCAGTCTCTGTGTTTTTCAGAATCAGGTGATGGCAATGTCCCCACTCCTTTCTTGGTGAAAGGAATTCGGTCCACATTGGGTCCCAGCTTCACTTTCTGAATTAAACTGTTCTCTCTGCTTCAAAGAGTGCCTTCCAGTCTCCCACTAGCTCCCAAAGTATTTTCGAACGGAAAGTTCTGATGATGCCCCTCCTGTTGCTATACCTTCCTTGTTGGCCCAGTCTTAAGGACTTAACTCACATTGTATAGTCACTGGTTTATTTACAATTTCAGCTCAATCTACCACTGAAAGCACAATTTCCTAACAATGTCCACCATTGTTTTTTGTCATATTCTCTGCCTAATCATGTTGGTCCAATCTTTTCTCTCCAAAGCACCCAGGTCATTGTTCACGTTATTCCTGTTGTCTGAAAAATCAATTGTGTTCTCTTTAAACTCAGCTAATGAGTCAACATTTCTGAGATGGATTTTGTGACCTACTAACTGGATTCAGGCAGAGCTAAGGGGTAGGGCGCCTCCAGTGTGTCTGCAGCACTTTGAGTGCATGGTCAATGAAGCAAATGCCATTCTTTTAATATAATATTCACATTTCTGTCTTTCACAACAAACTGAGTTCCTCATGGGCAGGAGTCATATCTGATACACACAGTAGGTAACCATGCATTTCTGTCATGTGAACACATGCTTGAATAAACATTTCTAAATTGCTGTATCACAGACTGTAGATTAATCCTCAGACAATGTTTGCACTGAACACAATGGTAATAGTTACTTCAATTTTGCCCTTGTTCAATTGAGTTTATGCTTTTCCTATAAAAAATACTCTCTAGCAAGATCTGTGAGTGATGGCGATACTAATGCCTCTTTTCTTGGAATAAGGAAAATCACACAAAATAAATTATGGTGGAAATGGAAGAGAGAACAACAGATGCCTTGAATCAGAAGTACAATGCCAGTTGGAGAACATTCTGCACCAAGTGTTGATAACACTTCTTTCCCACTTTCTTGCATCATATTTGCTCTCTTACAGTCTAGATGTTTTTTCCATTCCATCTTCTAAAATAATCGATGTAATTGTCTTTCACTACCTCTCTGAGTGCTACCCTTCCCCTCCTGCAATGATTATTTTAGCCTTGATCCATCTCACTCCTTTTCTCCGATACAATCAAATAACTTCCGGGGGGAGGGTATTAGAATATTCTTCCAGAAGGTAGACTAGTGCCTGGGGATATTGTGGAATAAAACCACCTAATCAAACAGCCTAGTTATTGTCTATGGAAAGTAGTCACTGTACAACACACAGAGTACACTGGGAAGGAGATTGAGGGTGGAAATTAAAGGATTATGAAGCTTGCATATTTTATTTGACTGCTCTTTCCACCTGTATAAACACAATATGTCAAATAGCTTCAAAGGGAGTCATTGTACATCTCTGCATATTAAGGGCTATGTGTGCTCAAGAGCCTACTGTGGAGCATTAGGAGAGCAGAATAGGGGCTGGGCAGTGGGCCCAAAGACTCCCTGGATACAGAAACTTCAAGCCCCTCAACAGAGTACTTAACATTTCTTACAAAATCTGTAATTAAGATAGCCACTGTCTGTAACCCAGAGAGGGGAGTCTTCATTGCACTTTCCAAAGCTAAAATAAAAAGTGCTGTAGTTAAATGTGCTATCTAAGCTTTCACTTCATCTCTCCTCTGTCACTTCTCCTAGACCAAAGTGTCCCCATCTTTTCTGCCTCATCCTAAAGTTTACACAAGAACATTCATGGTGCCTCTGGTTTCTTAATACCCTGTCCTGATTTAGAAAACAGCAGTCTGAATACTAGCTTTTGAAAGTATCTGGATTCTGAAGTTATACTGCCTCTCTGTGCACATTTCATTGCTATTTCCTCATCAGAATACTTATTATCTATTGATTTGATATAAGATAATTATTTATATTATCCTATATAAAATCTGAAGAATTGAATGCTGAATCAATGCTTTTATTCTTCCCTATGGTTTCTGTTAATTTTGTTTCAAAATATACTACTGAAAACAAACAAATATATATATATATATAAATTATATAGAACATATATCCAATGTATATCCAAAGAATTATCGGTAACTTATCACATTACTTCGTGAGCTGTTACTAATACCTGACACACAGATATGAGAAATACTTCTTCCTCTAGATTTTTTTAAGTAAGAATTGGTAAAAATCATTCATCTTTCTTTCATTTTCTTTATTTTTGCCCAATACCCAGTCTCAGTCTCAAATAAACAAGCAAATAAAAGAACTTATCTATCATAATGGGAAGCCAATTTAATATAAATCCTCCAAAGACACATTTGGATATCAGTATAGGTATTTTCTCAACTCAAAATTTTCTATATTAAGTTGTAAATTTTAAATATTACAAATGCACCAAAAAAAGGATATCTAGGTATTATTTTTTCTCTTTTTACCAATAATCATATTTGAACTTAATTAGAAACTTCTAGAGCTAAATCACAGCAATTCTAACAAAAAAATTATAGTGTTCAAATTTTTGTTCAAAGTTTTAACCTTTCAGATTTCATCAAATTTCCACACCAGATCTTACTATTGTTCTTTTGTGAAGGGTCAGAACCAGTCTCTGCATGACCATAAATAAAGGCTGACATCTGAAGGAGTCTTCCTGCTCATGGTTCTTACTGCTGACTCCGTTCTTTCTGATATACTTAGGAGCCACAACAGGATCCTTCTCTACTTGGTGGAATTCTTGGAATTGGAGCCCTTGGTGATTTTATTTCTCTCCACTATAGGGAACTTAGACATCTGGTAATAGTTATTCAAAGTCAAATTGTACTGGATCCTCAACTGCATATACAATAATACTCATATACAAAACACCCCCAAATAATCAGAGGGTAACTTCCAGTTCTTAAGTGCTCAGGATAGGATCCTACTTATTGCTTGACCCAAGTCACAGAAGAAACAACTTTCTAGAACATGAGAAATTTTCTGGGTTTACATCTAGATCCAGCTCCATCTATATAAGCTTTGTTTTATGATCCTTTCTATAAGAATATCCTGTTTAGAATAAATATCCATGAAATTCTGGAGTCAACATTTCAAATCTTAGTGTAAAAGAATGCATAATTCACCCACTGAGAAATTAGCAATAAAGTGTGATGATTAATCCACTTGCCTTGCTTTTCACATACCCCAGGTCCCTACCCTCTTTGTTTCCCTAGCACAATAGTTATGGCACAAAATCTTTCTTTTGGGATCATTGAAGGCAATAGTGGTCAAAGATGCAGTTGGGGATATGCTAAAAACATTTACATTATGTTTTCACTTCAATTATGGACACATAATTGGTTACTTTTGACCACCTTGCATGAAAAACTGAAGAGTAAGGGAATTTGACATTTACCGGCCAATGTGGTTTTGTGTTGAGTATTTGAAACTGTGTTTTTTTTTATTATTACCCCTGAAAACCCTGCACAGTGGGTGTTCTTAGCCTCATTTTAACAGAAGATAAATTATCAAGGATATATGCTGATAGCTGGTAGCAGGGCACAGAGCTGTCACATGATTTTTTGTTTTGCTTCAGTCTGAATGAGCTGCTTACATACAATGGCTTTGTTTTTTTCTATAAAGCAATACATGATTTGCAAATTATCAGCTTGCTTTCTGGGTGGGCAGCATTTGGAACATTCAGTAATTTCAGGGGGTAGAATCAATCCTGGAAATGAGGTTGCAGGAAGAGGGTGAGAGGAAGAAGCTCATCTCTGAAATGAGCAATGAAGAGAGAGAATTGATTACGTGGCCTCCTTCTGTAGAAGCCAAGATGAGCCAGTTGTGAAGCTGTGTTGTGGAAGGGAGAACTCCAGGAAAGTCCACAGCAAAGCAGAGGCTCACTACTGTTTTCATTGCAGCACTTTCCAGTTGGAATGTAGGAAGTCCTGAGTTGCTGTGCCATTCAGTGCAATTGTACATGATTTTATGTTTACCTTGGGTATCTTTTCATACTTATACAATTTTAATTAATCCATTATGAACTATATTGAGAGAAATGCCAACTAACTGAATTCCTACTCCCTATTCCAGGCCATGGCTGTTGGCCATTAAATATTCTGTCTTCTAATTATGGAGAGATCCTCAGCTGGCCTAATATTATGCCTTCTTCAATTAAGAACATCACCGCAGCATTCACTTACTCTTTTAACAGCACAGCTGTTTCCTTGGATCAGGCCCAATGATGTGTATATAAAGAGTTTGGGGACATCTTAAATCCCCAGGCTTCATCTTCTCTCTAACCACTTTCCCCAACAGTCTGGACAATTGTGGGAATCTGACTGTAGTTTTGCCTCTGTTCCACCAAGGTCCAGCTGCTCACATATAACCACATCTCTCAGGGATACTCTTTGCAGCTATTTGGAGAACAGACAGAAGAGGCAGGGAGAAGTCTATTTATGTGCCACAAACACTACCACAAAGTCCTTTACTACCCATGTTAAAATTACTCTGAGACTGATAATAGAGCATAGAGTTCCTCTCCCCCACCCACTATTTTTTTGGCATAATCTCTTCAATTTGCTTTAATTTCTATTTATATTACTTTTTTTATATTGACCAGATTTTAATTCAAGGAAATGTATTCAAGAAAAAGACTACAAGACCAATATGGATTTTAAAAATGACATTAGGGGAATGAGTGAAGACAGCTTACTGAAAATCCCTAGAAACAGAACAATGTTGATGGAGATCACTATTTCTTGAGATTATTTCATGATTTCATATTATATTATTTGAATTTCAAAATGAATTCTCTGTGACCAAAAAAATCAGAGAAGTTTTATTGACTTTTCAATTTCACCTTGCTTCTCCTCTTATTTTAAAGTCCTTTCTCTTAGTTTCTCTTTGGTCTCCATCTTAAACTAAGAACCATTTCCTTATACCATTGTTTTATTTGCTGGAGTAGTAATTTTTTTTTTTTTTTGTAGGAGAAACATCCTTTCCAATTATCTGTTTATTTTTATCCCATCAGAATATATGAAAATGAATCCTATACAGATTAGATAAACATGTAAATACTTCAAAATAAAGTTTTATTCATCTGGGGTAAATGATTGGCACAAACTCACGTGAGAAGAAATTGCCTCATGGTAAAATTAATTGATTGAGTTAAATAAAAAAAATAAAGCAAATGAGAGGCATGAGAAGACTAACTCCCAACATGAAGATCAGGAAAAGATCTAAGACAACTAAAATGAGTAGTATATTGTGAAACTTGCAGAATAATTTAAAAACTAAGTCAGGAGCAAACAAGATGTCAAGAAAACTTTCTGAGCAGAAGAATGATAGAAATGAATGCCTCACTGATAGTAGCGTGAAAGATATACTTTAGAGTGAAATAAAAAAAAAACGGGTCATAGAGGAGACTCAGTTCAGTTTAAAAATGATGGAAACCTGCCTTAGGAAAGTAACCAGTCAGATGTAGAAGAGAAGATGAATGTGAAACCAGGAGAAATAGCAAGACTTGAAAATAAGATATATTTGAAAATTAAGAAGCCTTCAATTACTCAGGATGCTTTTTAATTTTATGGTGGGTTGATGGTTTTAATTAAAAAAAGAAATCTCAAAGATAGAGGATAAGAGGATTTAAGTAAAGAGGATAGAGTTGTAGTTCTCAACAACACTGACTGGCTAGGTACAGAATATGCAACAGTCCTGAATAAGTATGATGAAGACTAGCAAATGTTACAGAATAGTAGTAATGATAAAGACTGAAACATTCCTTGATAGCAAGTGTGTAGCCATCAGTTAATTTTGCTAATTTTGTTCAGAAGAACCCTGCAGTTGTCAGAGGAGAAAATTTGAGGTGAGGATATAAAAACAAGAAATGACAAAATGGAAAATGATCAGTTATGAGCCTCGATTTCTCCCTCCTTTAGAACAAATTACATATAGATATATGTGTAGGCATATTTTTTTCTTGGCAGAATAATTAGAGAGAAATTATGAAAAATTTCAGATACTTTGGAATATCAAATAGGATCATGACTTAAATATGGAATGTGATAAACTTCAGTTTAATCAATTTGCTACTAAGCTACTGACCTTAATGTAGTGTGTACTTCAAGATTCTATTCATTTTGTAAGATGAATATCTGACTGAACAGAAAAATATCACTGATGATAAAATATCACTTCTTATAAATAAGATATTGAGCAAAATTAAAGAGTTGGGACTCTTTTCAAGGTAAAAATATAAAGAAAAATAAATAAACCCACCTATTCTGCCATTGATGGAAGTAAAAATAATTAGTTTTTTTTTTTTTGTAAGGGATAATCATAACATCATTAACAGGTACAAACTGATAGCATCAATTCTTGATATCAATTCAAATAGAGGGATATAGTGAAGGACATACCTCTAAGCTATTCTGAACATGTCTCCCCAAGCAAGGCATGTCATTTGGGGATGCAGATTATTTTGACATCAATCAAGACCCTAAAATCTGATGAGTAACTTTTACCACCTCAAATTTTAACTATAATGAGGAGTGCAAATTGAGACTATTGTCCAGAATTTATTATTATTATATTTCAACCAGAACTTGCCTCTCTATAGATAGATAGATAGATAGACAGACAGACAGACAGACAGACAGACAGACAGACAGACAGACAGACAGACAGACAGACAGACAGACAGACAGATAGATAGATAGATAGATAGATAGATAGATAGATAGATAGATAGATAGATAGATAGATAGGCAAAACCTTATCAGGGCAAACATTTCATAAGAGCACATTTGGTCATTGTCATGTGAGTCGCCTTCTCATCATATGAGTTTTCCTTCTCTCTCCTTGAAGCCATAAACCCCATTTCATTCCTTAGCTTAGGCTATATAGCAGATTTTTTTCTTACTGAACTCAAGCTCCACATATCTATGTAAATTCCCCATATGGATGTAATTAAATTACTTTATCCTACTAATCTGTCTGATATTAATTTGATTATTCAACTGCCTGAGGAAAACCCAGAGGAGTAGTGGGGAAATTTTGTTCCTCTTTGACAATAGAAACAGATTTGAGAATGTGTTTATGTGAATATATTTCCTGGATGTCTGCTGAGAGTTCAAATGACTCAAGTTGGTTTAGTACTGCATTTGCTTTCTAGTTACAAATCTTTAATAAAGAGAACCCAGGACTCTTGGAGAAATTTCTGACACCTGGACAAAGCAAGTATAAATAGTGCCTGGAACTACCTTTGGTACCCAAAAAAGAGAAAATTCATAAAAAATATGAAAATATTTAAAAGACAAAGGAAACCAACTTGAAGGAGTCTCAATGTTCAACTCCAGACCAACGGAGTAATATAGTAAAGGATAATAATTGTATTATTATGTATGTAAAGGATAATAATTTGTAATCCATACAATAGGAATCTATGTGTTCAAACAAATATATACACATTTGAATAAATTAACAAATGAGAGATAACACAAAGCTCTTCTAAAAGTATCAATAATAAATGCAAAATATATTAGGTCAATGTAAAATATTTCTTGACACACCAATATAAAAATTGTTTCAGAAAATCCAAAGATGTCAAAATTCGTTGACAAAGCAAAAGAAACAGAATAGCTACATATCCAGGCATGGTGGTGCATGCCTGTAAATGGCAGCCTAGGAAGCCACAGCGGAGATCAGGGATCGATTGTGGTTTGAATTCCACTAGGGGCAACATAGCAAGACCTAGTTCCAAAAAAATTGCTGGGTGTGGTGGTGTGTGCCTGTAATCACAGCTACCTGGGAAGCTGAGGCTGGGGATTGCTTGAGTCCATCGTACCCTGGGCAACATGAGCCTGTGGTTCCATGGGCAAAAATAGCAGACCTAGTCTCAAAAAACAAAACAAACAAACAAACAAACAAAAAACCCAGAATATCTATATAATTTCAACTTACCTTTCCAGATTACATTTGTTGATTACAAATGGGAAACAATTTTATAGTGAAGAAATTTGGAAGAAATTCCTGTAGACGGATGATTGAGCTAAACTACCATTAATTCGTAAAATTCACATCATAAAATTCCTGATACAGTGTGTTCAGAAGACTACATCACATGATATTCTTGCACAGCTGATTTTAATCACAAGAAAACAGTAGGCTAACCTAAATTGTAGCACATTCTACAAAATAATTGGTTTGGGGGAATAATTGTAATTATGGAAGGCAGAGAAACCTGAGAAATTCTCAGAATTCAAAAGAAGGTAGCAAGGCAAGTAATAGTAAAGTGGGAAATAGGACTGTGTCTTAGGCCACAGAATGGGCATTTGTGGGACAATTAGGAAAGTCCAAATGAGGTTCCCAGATTAGTTAATAATGTTGTAATACATTAATTTTCTGGCTTTAGTCATTTTGCTGTGTTTATGAAAAATGTTAACCAGGGAAACTGGCAAAGATATGAAAGAAGTATTGCTTAGTTAAATAAGTTCTAGTTTTGTAACTTTTCTTCAAGGCTATTATTTCAAAATTAAAATTAAAAAATCATTAGGACAAAAGTGTTTTATTTATTATTCCATTGTCTCTTGTAATTTAGTCTTTATTTCTAACTTGATTTTGCTTTTCTTCTATATTTGTCCTGAACTCATACAATTCTCGCTTATTTTCTTTAATTTTTTCTTCATTTCTATTGTTAATTTCAATTTTTTTGATCCAAGCTACTCTTCATACAGTAAAATAGGATACATAATTTGTTTATTTTATTATTGAAGTAATATCTCATTGTAACAAGTTTCAGTTGTTATACATCGTTAATTAGTAAGTAGATATACTATATGAAAGTTGTAAAATTCTACTAAATTTTCAATCTAAATGCTACTGATTTTTTGTACTTTTACTTCTTGTCTACCTGGAAGGAGGATTTTATCAGTTGAAAGCTTCAGTGATATTTTGTTTTGTTTTCTTCTTTAGTACCTTCTGTGAACAGGATTAGTATTTGCCCTCTTTTATCATGAACAACATGTTTTATCATAGTGTAATTGTTAACACCAAACTTTGCATACAACTAAATCCAACAAGTAAGAGTTAAATGGCTTATGTTAGAACTAAATTATCAAAAACACTGCTGCAATTACAAGTACAATATGTAGACTGTTGTAGGTGATAGGAAAATGTTTCATAATGCAGTTTAATTGGCAAAAGATGGTAAAACAAGTACAATATGTAGACTATTGTAGGTGATAGGAAAATGTTTCATAATGCAGTTTAATTGGCAAAAGATGGTAAAACAAAATCATATAGACAAAATATTGAAATCATGTTTGTTTGTGGTCATGTTAATACATTCATGTCTATTGACTGTGCCCAGATTTTCAAATAGTGGGGATATCCTCCCCTTAATTTTAAGAGTCTTAATGTCCAATAATATCACAATAGTGATTTCTATCATTGATTTTTCTTAATTACACACACAGGACTCTATAAAATTGAGATTTGAAGTGATGATTTTTTTGAAATGTATTTTAATGTCTGCATCTTATCTCCTAGATTATTCTCTAAGATGGATCCTTCTAAAAACAAAACAAAAAGAAACAAGTCAAAAAAGCAAACAAACAAACTCTCCTTCCTGACCTGCACTATTCCATCCAAGTAAAACCTCAATGAGTGTGACTTTCTGTGAAAGAGAATATCATAACTGTTTCTGGGTGAATATATATGTATATATGTATATACATGTACATGCATATACATATATATGTATATACATATATATACATATATATGCATATATATATATATATATATATATATATATATATATGGGTGGGTATAGGGTGAGAGATTATAGATGAAGGGGGATGCCTAAAAATAGATCATTATCAAGTCTCCAAATTGAACAAATGTAATGTACATGGTTGAAATATTTCTAGGAATTTCTACTGCAGGCAGCTCCATGGGGAGATATCTAGAGAAAGAAACTAAAGAGGAAAAAAAAAAGCAGACAGCCTTAAAATCAATCAGCTCTCTTCCAAGAACCGAAGACACATGGGGATTATTTGACAAGCCTCATTTTAAAGAGACTCCACATGGCTCAGCTTTGCCTGCTGTGCATTAAATAAAACGGTGGCTGATGCTCTGAAATCTATCCCAGCACCTTGTGTTGGCAGTCACTTGCCAAGCAAATTCAAGAGGTAGCAGCTGCCTTGGAGCCACAGTGTGGCTGCCACCTCCCTGGACCAAAAAGTAGGAACTGGAAGCCATCGTGATTCGGTTTCAGTGAGCAGAAGGATCTGAGAGGGAAGAGGGCTTAGCCAGAATCAGAAAATATTTGCCAGCTGAGAAACTGGATCAACACTTAGGGCTTCTTTTCTAACTCATCAAAATCTTCGGGGGTTGCTCCATGGGATCTGCAGATTGCCAAACAAAATTTGAAATAGGCAAGTGAGGGAAAACTCACATGCTTTATTTTGCTTCTGGGCAAGCAGATGCCTATTTAAGACTTAGTTTCTTCTGTGAAATTATTTTAAAGGATATTGTGAATTTGGAGAATGAGTTTTAGTTGCTGCCCCACACTGGATTTCACCACGATTGGAGTGAGAAGAGAACTGCATTTGCAGACCACAGCCCTTTGGTGTGAAGGTCATTAGGATAAATGGAATGACACGTAGCACTTTCCTGCATGAGCAATAAGACACTCATTTTTGTGCTGCAAATTTATACTCAGACTACTTAAGTAATAGTTCCATCTTTTCAGCTCAGGTCCCAAGGGGGACCCATGTTTCTTCACCCAGAACAACTCCATACCTCAGGAAGAATTTTGAGAACAGACTTGCTATTCAGTGAATTACATCCCTTCTCTTTGGTTCTTGGGGTGAGCTCTAGGAGGTTCATAAATTTTACCTCAGCTGATGGGCTACTTAATCCTCCAGCTACCATGTGAAGAGTTGAAGATTTACAGCAAAGAAACTCTACCAGATGCTTTCCTACAGACTGGTCAGGGACTTGGTTTAAATCATAGGAGGTTTAGAGAATTGTGGGGGTGGGGAGGAGAAATATAAATAAAACGTCAAAAGTATTTCTTTAAAAAAGAAATATTTAAGGAAATACTATTTTTTCCTTCAAATTTCAAATAATTATAGTTAGTTATGGATAGTGTGCCAGTCTGGGACACATCTGGGGATCTGGGGCTGGCTATGCAATTTCTAGAGCTTCCTTCTATTTTAGGGTTTAGTGATGTCATTCACCAGATTGATGCCATATATTCTATTTACACGATTATTTAGAAAAAGAAGAGAGGGGAAGAGGGAGGTTGGGAGGGAGGGAGGGATGGAGGGAATAAAGAAAGGAGGAAGGAAGGAACGAAGGAAGGAAGGAAGGGAGGAAGGAAAGGAAGGAAGGAAGGAACGAAGGAACGAAGGAAGGAAGGAACGAAGGAAGGAACGAAGGAATGAAGGAAGGAACGAAGGAGGAAGGAACGAAGGAAGGAACGAAGGAAGGAAGGAGACTATGTGATTTAGGTGATTCCACAACCAGCTGCATAGCCTGGGATTTGAGTTTTTTTTTTTCCTTTTCCAGAGTAGTTGCTAGTGATGAAAAGTTGAGCCCACCATCTCTGCATAAACAGGAGGATAAACAAAGACTGCTCAAGGAAAGATCCTGACCCATGGGTCCTTTCTGGGCACTGACTCTAAAATGAGAAGAGCTTAACAGCTTGCAAGCTCTAGTTTGTGAGGAAGATGGCCCCTGCTGCCTTGTAACTGAAATGTATTGACTCTTTTTGTCAAGCTGGCAGGATTGCTGTAGCTTTGCAGCAGCTTGTTCTGTGAGTTTCTGTGAGAGAGAAGAGAGCTAGGCGCAACAAAGAAGATGCTATGTTTGATTAATGCACAAGATACTGTGCCATGGTTCTGCCAAAGACTCATTTCAAGAGTCGGTATTGTACTTTTGCAGGGAGCAAATATTCAGCCTAGCTATCCTCTTTGTAAGTTGTCATACAAAAGAATCAACAAATTCCATGACTGTCAGGAAGGCTGCAAGTGAAGATAATTGTTCTCCTTTGCACCTGCCTCAGCCCCTGCCATCATTGTGCAGCAGGGCAGTCTAAATATTGTGATTTCCTTGTGTGGCAGTATGTCTTCTTAAAATGATTCCCTTTTACACTAACCTGAAGACTTGAAAATTTCAACTATGGATAAGGAGTGGTAAAAACATTGAAGTACCATACCCTCATGACTGAAATGCTATTGTCAACTATGGGTAGCTGAGGCTATAGAAGGTCCAACTAAGAAGTTTAACTCAATACTCTGATGCTGAGATAAGCATTTCCACTGCTATGTATTCTCTTGAATGATTAGGCAGGTTGTGGTGGTACATTGATTCAAGAGGGGAATGACAGAACTGGTGACAATGATAAGGTAGTCAGGATAAGAAGCAGAATGGACCAAAACAATTTAGTTAGTTTGGAGATCAAATATATGGACAAGAGAAAGTACATGGGAGTTGCATTTACCTATTAAGTGTCTCCAAAGAGAAAAAGGGTTAATAAATTCTGAGAAACTTCACTTATGAAATAAATGACAAAGCATAGAAATTACACAAGGAAGTCAAATTTACTGAGTCTGAATTCTCGTTCATTATCCTTTTAAGGATCATGGAGTTCCTCTCTCTACTTTATTATTGGTGGAATTTAGAGGCTCTTTCTAGAACTGTTATAAGATAGATAGATAGATAGATAGATAGATAGATAGATAGATAGATAGATAGATAGATAGATAGATAGATAGATAGATAGATAGATAGATAGAGACAGCCAGCCAGCCAGCCAGATAGACAGATAGACAGACAGACAGACAGACAGACAGATAGACAGATAGACAGACAGACAGACAGACAGACAGACAGATAGACAGATAGACAGACAGACAGACAGACAGACAGACAGACAGACAGACAGACAGACAGACAGACAGACAGACAGATAGACAGATAGACAGATAGACAGATAGACAGATAGACAGATAGATAGATAGATAGATAGATAGATAGATAGATAGATAGATAGATGGATGTCCAATTTATATTTGCAATACATGGAAGATATTTGATGAAGTGGCTCAAAAGGTCTGCAGCTTCCCTCCCAGTTCCTGCTTTCTAAATGGAATATCAAAGGTGCTATTCAGAAGCTGCCAAGATATTTAGTTCTTCTACTTATGCTGTTAGTCCTACAATACACAGGGATTCAAGAAACAGAATTTTCATCTTAACCCATTTTTCAAGTTGGAGTCCAGAGAATCCTCAATCTAAAAGTGATTACTACAGATACATCTCAATTCTATATGAAATTTCACTTTAACCCTCCCCCACCCCACCCTCAAATCATCATTCAAATTCTATAATGAAATAGGAAAAGAGATGAATTAGGTTAAGCAATAAGCATGTGGTATATGTGTCAAAAACAATGTGGGGACTTCTGTATTTCAACCAGTTACAGTTAATCCATAAACAAAACAAGTTTTAAGAGTACCAACCTCCATGCAGCTGAGAATCCACACAGAGTTACTATGGCCTCCATGGGGGATTGGTTCCAGGACATCCCTCAATTTAGAAACAAAAGTACAAGACTGTTCAAGTCCCTTATAGTCAGTCCTACAAAGCCTTGGGTTCCCCATTCATCAATTCAACCAAGCAAATTTTGCTTTGGGAGTGAATCTGCTATGGGATTATTTTCTGCACATAGGTAGATCAGTACTGTCTGTTCAAATGTCAGCTGTACTCTGGCTTTCTCTGGACACCTGGCTTCCTGGTACACTACCCTAAGGATGAGTGAACACTTGATTATGACACAATGCCTGGAAGTTGACTCCAGGAGGGGCATCTCTGGATCAATTTCTTTGCCTCTAGAGGATGCCAAACTTACTATTCATAAGTGCACTGTGCTTTATTCTTTGTCTAGTCTATAGATAACTTTAACTGAGATGTCTCCTTTGACTGGAGGTAGGGATGAGATAGCAAAATTCCATAAATGAAAACACTTTAGAGAAAACATGAGACTGTGTGTAGATTCAAATAGAACAAATGTCAAGTAGCAAATACCCAGTGAACAGAGCCACCTAGAGGGCACCTGGCCCACACTTAGCATCAAGAGCAAGTCAACTGATTTGATAGAAGTTCAAAGCCTGCACATTTACATACATAAATGTGGTGTGTGTGTGTGTGTGTTGTTTAATAAGCACAGGGAGTAAACTTTTCTTACTAAAATAACTGGACTGGTCGGGGAGATTTTATGATAAATAGAAGACATCAATTTGACCTGATAGTATAAACAATTGTACAAATGGAGAAGAAAGGAGATACTAGAAGAATGAAAGAAGGTGTGTGTGTGTGTGTGTGTGTGTGTGTGTGTGTGTGTGTGTTGGGGGGGGGTGGAATAAATTTTCAGGGACTGAATATACAATGTATGTTAGTATATGTAAATCTACCTAAATAGACTAGAATGAACAGTAATTACAGTCATCAGTAAGTAAATGCAGGTTTTCATAGTTAGACACAGGAAGACTACAGAAGGCTTAGAATCTAATAAAAGATTACCCTATCTGAGAGGAGGGAGAGAGAGGTGTCCTAACCAGAGAAGTACTGGTTTGAAGGACAGTGATGGCTACTGCCCATGCTGAGCCTTCTACTTGTGGGCTCTTTAAATTTTATTTATCTTTCATTCTCAGAGCCAGATAGAGGAGAAATGTTCATCTACAAAACATCCTGCTGGCACTGGTAGTTAATGAAATTTTGATAATCTTTCATATTGCAGACATAATATTAAATGAATGTGTCTATATCATTTTTGATGTGTGTCCTTGGCATTTTAACTCTAATGAATATAGGGAAATCAAATGCTATACGAGAGCAGTGAGGGTGTTGATAGTATGCTCAAGCTTGGGGCAGCTGTAGACATAGCTCAAGTTGATATCACAAAGATATATATTCCATTAAATTTGCTAAATAATCACAGTTTTATGCTCTAAAACTGGTTTATATTAATGTCAATGATTTGTAAAGTGCAACAAAATATGACATAAACCCATAACAATGGTGTTCAGAATTTCCAAAGTTGAGTTGTAAGAAGCTAGCATCCTGTGGAATCTGAAAAATGTTTTGGGTTAGCAGGTGCTATAGAGAGAAAGCTAAATGGATAAACTTTAGAAAATGTGAAGTTAAAAACAAATATACTTAAAAAAAACTTTTGGATTTCATACAATATATGGTTGTTGATGCCCTTGGGAATGCCCCCTATTTCACACCCCATCCCACTTACTCTGCATCCATTTTTATTGCAGTTTGCCCATGTTTGGCCCCAAAGATACTTATTGATGAAGATACTTATTGATACTTATTGATGACACATATTGGTATATTTTATATTTCTCCATTGTTAAATAAGATCAGGGAATACATGTGTATGTATATGTGTGTCTTTCCCCTAAATCTGTTTGGTTATATAAATCATAATGAACTGGAAGTTCACAGAGTAGGAAACAGGTAACAGTGAGATGGTGATGAGGAAGAAAAATTATTCATTTTGTTGATGTATGGGGGTTGTGTGGGAGTGTGTGCTTCATTCCTTTAACCTGCCAACACATGAGGGAAGAAATTATTCTGCAATACAAGCATATACTCTCAAATGCAAAATGACAGCATCTTCAACAATTAGGACAAATTTTATAAATAAATGTCTACATATTTGCTTTCCCCATATCTCTTTCTAATTGTCCTCTCAAAAGGAAGAAAATTGGCATCTCAAGAAAGTAGTCTTGGCATTCCATAGATTTCTTTTCCAAATCTGAATACAATCTGAGAACTCCAAGGTATAATCAAATGATTCAATTTTATTGGTAAATTATATACTATGGAAATAGAAGCTCAAGGCTTTAGTAAAGCTAATAATAAGCAATGCAATATGAAATATATTTTTAAACTTCACTATAGTCAAATATATATGTGTATTTTCCACAATTTTAAAAAGCAAAGCCTGAGAAGGTATCTATGTGTGTGTATGCATATATATATATATATATATATAAACATGTATATACATGCACGTATATATACACACATATAAATGTATTTAATAAATGAATTTTAAAATCAATATTTATCCTTTAGAGAAAGAATAATATTATTCCTCAACATTTACCAAATTAATATACTTATAAAGAAAATAGAAGGGACAAAAAGATGAAAGGGACAAGAGGGAAAAGGAGATGAGGAAGGGAAAAAGGAAAACCAGCTACAGTTGATGAAACTAAAAATACAAGATTTTTAATGAATAAATGTAATTTATGGAATAATGAACATTGCAAACTAAACAGTCATTTTCATTTGTACCGTGAATCCATTATTTTTAAATTTTAAAATCAGTTTGAACACAGTGTTATGGATGCAATCATGATTGTCTTGATCTTATTTTATTACTAGTTTTTTTTTTTTTTTTTCATATGGGTTTACTTCTTTGTCTGGAACAAGAACAAACACAACACTTAATCTGCATGCATTGTGTGTCATAATTTGACTTTTTGTTGAATGGATAAAGGGTGGTGCCAGTTTCATCCTTTTTTCCACTAACTGCAGATGCTTCAGTCTCACTATGAGGATCTCTCTTACTGTTCTAAACCAGTCTGACACATGCAGTATCACCCAGACCAATACAGAAAACCAGTAGAAAAATATGATTTTGGTCTATGTTTATGTGTAGACATGTCTTATAGAAAGAAGTTAATGCATGGAATTTTATATTATCAATAGCACAAAGAGGATTTATTATGTCCAAACGCCTTCATCCAAAGTGTTGCCTTTGCCAACAAATTGAAGACCTAAATTATATTGTTGAAAGTTGACTCCTTCATTTTTCTTTTTGATCTCTACAGCAACATGATTAGCTTAAAATATGGTATATTTAAAAGAATACGCTGCACAGAGAAGTGAGGCATGTGTTCCTTCTCTGACAGGACCAGCAAATAATTGTAACCTCAAACACATAGGTTTTCTTATTGAATCTTACTACTTTCTGATCTTCGAAAAATAAGATTTCATGATTCCAAACCTTGAAAATCCAGAGAAAATAATATTTAGACATATGAGCTGGGATATGGATGGATTTCAGGTTTATTCCTGAGAAAAAAAATTGTCAAAGGAAAAAAGAATTAGAATTTTGTTTCTTATGGAGGATGGTGACAAAACTGCGAACTATGTAATTGAACTCAACATTAATTTGTGCTGATTATACAACTATGAACAAAATGTTTTTGTAAATTTAGTAAAGTTTATATGTTATTGCAAAATCTTAGTACTTTACTGAACTAGTAAACCTAGCTTCAAGATTAGAGTGGAAAGTATTTATTATCTACATTGAAATTTGAAATACCATATTATTGCTTCATAGTATGTCTTGTCTTGTATTACTGATGTTTCCCTCTATTTCCTATCTGAAGGAACATGCCAAGAAAAATCACATATTATCTCTTTCCACAGTAGAATTTCTTGGTTATAAATCTGCCTATAATATTTGTTGCCATGCCTCTAAAAATTAGAGAACCTGAATAATCTCTATCAAACCCAGCGGAATAAAAAAATCTCTTCCTTTACATCAATAACAACCCACCTAGTTCATGCTGAGTAAAAAAATCTTAATATTTACTCTTTCAGAGTCCTAGAGTTTCATTATTTCACTAGTGGGCTATCCTCATGTTTCATATTTTTGACAGTTAATTCTTTCTCACATTTGAGAAAGTTGGTTTCGCCTTTAGGTTTCCACCCCCTGTAGGAACATAAGGATCAAATCATCTTTTATTCTCATCACTATTATTTTAATATGTGATGAGCTATCATACATAACCAAATTTTCTATTTTTTAAAAATCCATCTGTCCAATATGATAAGCACCAGTTACATGGCTATGATGGTTAGTTTTATGTGTTGATCTAATTAAGCTTTAGCCCCCTGTACCCAGTCATACAATCAAACATTATAATGTAAACATGTGTGTTTCTCTGAAGGTATTCTGTAGATGTGGTTAATATTTACAAGCAATTGGCTTTACTAACAGAGATTATCTTCAGTACTAGAGATAGGCTTTATCTAATCAGTTGAAAGTTTTCTATGAACAGAACTGAGATTTTTCCTAAACATAAAGAAATCCTGCTTGTGAAATGAAGCTGCAACTCTTGTCCAAGAGTTTCCAGTGAGCCCTTCTGTATGGAGTTTGATCTTGCCTAGTCAGCCCCCTATAATAGTATATAAGCCAATCTTTGCACTCTGTCTGTGTCTGTCTCTCATTCTCTATGTATGCTATTGGTATATCTGCATTAATCTAGTTGTATATTTTGTTATCCATGTATGCATAGCTAGTTCAGGCAAAATTATTTTTCACTATTTTTCCTGATTGAATCTTGAGTGATGGTGAAGCTACTTAAAATTTAACTTCAGTGATTTAAAATTTAATAAGGTTTAAAAAGTTAGTCACAGTGGTTAGATTCATAGTTTCAAAGGTTCAATAGCCACCTAAGGTAATGGCTACTCTGCTAGATGGTATAGAATGTTTCTGTCATGGCAGAAATGTTCTAATACACCCTTTTCTATACCAAGCTTTGCCAGTTCCTTAAACACTACTTATAGAAAATGCTGAGAATATTGTACCATAGTTTCTTACATATTGATATGCTTATTAAAATTATTCAGCAATTAAACATTATCTATTAAAATGGAGTCTGATCTGTTCAGGATATGGGGAAATTAGCATCTCTTAACTGGATATCACTGATAGAGTCCCCATAGCTGTCTATACATGAAAGTTGTGCAGATTTTCTAATCAACCATGGAAAATTTCATTCTGTGTATCTCTCTTCTTATCAGTAAATAATTTTATTGTACCAAATGAAACTAATTAGTAGAGAAAATATGGGTGAAAGAGAATAATGTAAGCAACGACATTGTTGGAGATTTGCATGGAAAAGATTCAGGCTTACCCATAAACAGAAAATAATAGTGATTATATAGAAACAAGAAAAGAAAAATAATCAAGTGTTTAGGAGGCTAGAATATAGAATAATCCTTTCAGTTTTATGTGATTGATATTCTTAGATTGTAACTTTATCCAATATTTTAATAAAAATGTTAATTAAAAAAGATGAAACTTGAGAGTATCTCCAGAGACCAGAAAAAAGTTTAAAATGAGAAGGGAAAGATATCTTTAAGAATTGTTTGCTTAATGAAATAAATTTTCAAATGTCAACTTGGAGATGTAGGTAAACACTAGGCTTTACTTTAAATAGCTTTTAATTGCTTAACTATTTTTCATTTTTATAATTTAGTTTTTAATGAAATATTGTTATGTACCTGAACAAGGAAGGCCCAGAATTTATTCTATATGTATTATATTCTTATTAACCTGGCTTTAGATTATAGTTGAATTCATTATAGTTGTATTTCCTTGCTGGTTCATTTTGACTTTGTAGTTAATAAAAACTGTTAAAAGCTTGAATATGAAATGCCATTAAGTCCTGATTGATCATATATATATATATATATATATATATATATATATAATTACATTTTCTGTTGCATTTACCTCTATGCACTTTATCCCATTATACATTATACTAGCACACTAAGAAAATTTTCACTTCTATGGGAGTCTATATTTCATCTCTTCCACAATTAGGATATCATATCAAGCTCCAAATAACAGCTGTCTATATGAAACCCACTTAAACAAAGAAAATTACTGGATCATATGTCATTAAGGTAGAAAGAGAGTAGAATTTAAAGATTATTGACTTAGGGATTGAGCAATGTCATATATACTTCAGATTGATCGTCTGATTCTTTGGTTATAAATAAGAAAGAAAAGGCGCTTTTACAGTTCTCCCCTAAGTTAAAGACTTTTCTATAAATCTCCAGTATATTTCTCATTGATCATATTTGGATGATATATTCATTTCTGAACCATCTCTGACAGGAAATAGGATATTTCTTGCACTAATCATGTCCTCACTTGTAGATGATCATAGTCATCTTCCCTTAAATAAAAGTATACTTATTTTAGAGAAAAAAGAGGTCAATATATGCTAAGTCACTAGATGATATTTTCTATCCCAATAACCTTTCAACTTTGTGGGATTAAAAATGTTAATTAAATAAAAGATGAATCTTGGGAATATCCCCAGAGATCATGTTTCAATATGGTCTCCATTTGTGGACTAATAGGGAAAGTGTTAATTTTAAAATAATTTATAAATAATTACTTTATAAGGATCCAGTGTTTCTACAGTGCTGTAAGGAAAGAAGTTCATAATTTTATGCTAATAAGGGAAGTCCAAATATTAATTGAACAAAGTAATATTTCAAATACTTTTTAAGGCAGTGAACAAAATAGGTGACTATATCTACTTTAGTGGAGGACCTATTTATATAGGGGTTGAAGTACTCAATAAGAATGTGAGTTACATTTTCTTTTGTATATTAGATTGTGATAAAATAGGAAAAAATAAAACAAGAAAGAACAAGAGGTATTAGGCTTTAGTAGTAAGATTATTATTTAAATAGGATGGTTATAAAAACCTTAGTGAGAAGGAAGCAGTATCTGAAAGTGATGAAGGAGTGACATAAACACATGCAAGGAAAGATATTCTATATAAAGGAAACAACCTGGCAGAGGGAAGAGTCAGAAAAGAGAAAGGAGGCCTATGTGGGTGGAGTCATGGGAGAATAATAGAAGAAAGAGACAGTGCAGAGGGGGAGGATAATGCATGTTGAGCTATGAAAATATGGAACATTTTAATGATTTTGGCTCATATATTGATGAAGATGAGAAGCAGTGGAGAATCTTAGGCTGGGAAATAGATAACCTAAATTAGATCTTCCATCATCTTATTTTTTCTAACTACTATTTTGCACAGTAAGTTTTAGAAGAGTAAGAGGAGTTGCAAATCACTGTGAAGAACATTGTGATTAGTCAGGTAAGATGGTAGCTTGAAGCAGGGTGATGATACATGTGCTTAACCTCAAGTCAGATTCTGGATACATATTGAAGGTAGCAATCATAGGATTTACTGATAGATTTGATATGGGTGGAAGGTAAAATGAAGTCAAGGGTGATTAGGTTTTGTGACCTGCACACCTAGAATGTTTGAGATGCTATTTGTCAAATAAGAATGAATACAGGAAATTTAGACTTAGAAGGGAAAGAAAAAGTATGATTTTAGGTACATTAAGCTTGATACATGCATCAGATAGTAAGAGGGTTGTCAATAAGTAATATAATATGCATGTCTACAAGTAAGAGAAAGTGTTAGAGGTGAAAATATGGGAATCATCAAAAATAAATTGGGTGCTCTGATCAGATGTCCTCTCACGAGGAAGACCCACCCAGAATCATCTCATTAGATAAACTCAAGCCATCCAATTAGCAACTAATATAGAAGTGATATATGATTATATGTCCTGGTTCTTTGCACACTGAACAGGAGAGGATTACACAAGATGTGTACTCCGGGGAGTGGAAAGTAGAGGAGGGAGGCATGGAATCACCAAATGAAGAAAAATGGGAAAGCACCTCAAAGTCTGAGCTCTGTCAGCATATTTAATTTTAGAAGTTAGAGAAATGGTGAGGAATCAGCACAAGAGATTGAGAAACAAGAGTTAATGGTAAGAGAAGAATGGTAGAGTTGTGTACTGGAAGTCAAATGAAGAAAAGTTTCCGGGGGTGGGGGGGGGGAGGTAGAGTAATATACTAAATCAAATTCACCTTGAAAGTCTAATTCTCTTGTTCACTATAAAATTGTTTTCCTTTGGGTAGGGTATTGAGAATAGAAGTTTGACTGAAGTTTGTTCCAGAAAAGAACAGAAGAGAAAGATGTGCAGACAGTGGATGTATACAACTCCATGAACAGTTTTGTCATAGGGGAAAGAGAGTAAAATGGCAGTAGCTCAAGGGTGCAAAATCAAGAGGATATTGTTTCATAATATAGAACAGCATGCTTGCACATTAATGAAAAAAAAATGAAAGGGACAGGGAGTAAAAGGAGATGGGGGGGGTAGAGAGCAGAAATCCAGGCATAATGCCAGTGTCCTTTAGTTAAAGACTTGGAATGACATTTAGTGAACACTTGTTCTTAATATGGATGGCTAGCAAATGAAGCGTTGAGAGATGTCACAATGAGATTAGGAAACAGGAACTTGTATCTTTGTCTTCACTCTGTATAGACCATTTACAGACAAATGGTAGATACTGCAATATACTTTATACCCTCAAAACTTAGCTTTATTTAAAAAAATATTTCTGTATATTATTGCACAAGATTATAGCATACAGTCTTTTATAAAATATTTTTAGATTCTGCTAAAATTACTTTTATGATTGATTTAAGAATGATGCAGTTAAAAAACTACAAAGAAATATTGGATCTGTTTAAAGAGAGGGTCAAAAACAAGTCTCAGTAGGGCTTCTAAGATTGATGAATATATTAGCAGAATTAGAATCTGCTTGAGCCCTAGACATTGTGTGACTTATCTGTTGCAGCATAAACAAACATTGAGGTTTAAAAAATGCCTATATTATCTCATAGTTTTCACAAATCAGAAGTCCAGATATGAGTAAGTTGTGTTCTCTGTTAGGATCCAGTATCCCTAGCTGCATGCCATTTGTTGAGTGAAATTCTCTCTCAGTTCCTAGAGGCCACCATATTTCTTGTAGCTGTGTGATAGGTGTCATCATTTTCTTAACAGTTTTTGATTAGAGCTTTTTCTCAACTCCTAAAGGCCACTGTACTTTCAAATCATAAGATCCTAATAGATAATTCACAGAATGGCTAACAGCTATCTTCCAGACTAGAAGAAGCACACATTTATTACACTTCAGTTATGTTTAAGGGGTTCTCTGATCAGGAAGCCCCACCCAGAATCACTCATTTGATAAACTCAAGTCATCTAATTAGAAACTAATAAAGGAGTGAAATCTGATTACATGCCCCAGCTCCTTCCACACTGAACAGGAGAGGATTACACAGAGCATGTACACCAGGGAGTGGAAAATGGAGGGGAGGAGGTACCTCTAGAATTCTGCCTGCCACAGACAGTGCATTTCTCAACAGACATGGGGTTGAACTGCCTTTATAATTCCTGTTTTTCTGTCTTTACTAGGAACGCATGCTAGGAAAAATTTAGAGTTAAGATAGAATTTGGGAATAGCTTCACATGGTGGCTGGGTCTCCAGCCATAGGGATGTATTGTCCAAGAACAGCCTCCCACCATGTGAAAAGAGAAGTCGCTGCTCCAGTGACTTCAATTTCATTATATATAATCAAGTGCATCTGTGGGATGCAGTCAGAACAATATTTCATTTTAGCATTGGTTGTCTTGGTATATGCTTTTACATGGTTATAGAATTAGAGCTTTAATAAGGTTACATTTACAGAAGAAATGTACAATATCACTGAGGCATAGAAAGGAAGGTCAATGGATAGAATGGTGGAAATACAGGAGCAGGAAAGACAGTGACAACCAGAGAGTGAGGGGCGAATGAGGGAGTAGCCAAATGACCAGGGAGTCTATCTAGATGGTCAGCTGAGAGCACGATGATGAGCATGATGAGTCCAGATGATTGCAGGATGAGAGAAGCAGTCATTGTGGCTCATAGAAACTCAGTCAGAGGTCACCATTTCCATATCCCCAACAAGTATCTTCACAATTGCCACCACCAAAAATATCAGGACCATTTTAAAGTCAAAAAAAACAATCTCTATGTAGACAAAATACTTCCTCTCTGGACTGTCAGATAACATGATTTGTAACTTGAATTTGAGTACCACAGAGTGCTTACACTACCAAAATCAGCAAACACAATAACTGGTTAACTGAATTAGTGTTGAAGTTGAATAAGGTTTTAACTTAAATAATGTAACATATATAAGTGTGAGCAATAGTTTTACAAAATATCACAAATCAAATTTAATGACACTAAATTTATTGGGAATAAGACAAGGTCAATTAGAAGACAATAGTTTTGTCAAAGCATGGTTAAATTGCAACTGTAGTTTAGTTCAAATACAAAAATATGACATATCAACAAAATTATTCTGTGGTAATCAATTGACTATAGGAATTTACAACAAAATAATGTTTTATTATAATTGACAAAGTTTCTGTAATACCTATTTCATATCAATGAATTACATATACATAAGTTCAGATGTACAAACACACACACACACACACATATATATACACACACACTCTCAGATAAATATAGATCCTACTTCTCATTCTCTCTCTGATCCTAGATATCAGATTACTAAACAATCATGAGCACACCATTGATTTTAGTTCAAAGATAAAAGGGCATAAAAAAACTTGGAATTATGTCCTGACTAACCCAGCGTATAAGAAATTTGGAAAATCACTTAATTTTAGATTTCCTTTCTGTTAAATGAAGGTATATATCTTGATAGTTCTGCCTAATTGATTTTTCTGTGGAAAACAGTAATGGTATAAGTGTTTTATTAAAAAAAATTTAGTAGATAAGATAATGGTCTTGTCCTTATGCAGCTTCTATCTTTGTGCATTCAGTGAAGATTCCTGGAGTGTACGAACTGGCAGTCACCAGTGATCTCCTGGCCCTAAACCTCACTTCACATATAATGAGAGACCACAGCACTGAACTACTGACTTTGTGCACAACTATGGGCATTGGATGTATACATAACCAGCACAGCATTTGTCCCTTTTTAGCTGAGGCCAGTTCAATAATACAAAATAATTAAGATAATACCACATATTCTATCATACTAGTCTAAATTTAATTCAAGAAATAGTGACTGTTCATCACAGGCTGGTGATCTATTTAACTAAGAATATTTAAGAAATCACTTATACAGCTTCTCAGAAGTTAAAGAGTAGGATTATTCTTTCAAGATCATTGACACTAGAAAGATTTAGCATTTAAATTATATGAAACAATGTGCACATAAGCATTATTTGATTCAAGGTAAATAATCTCTTCCAAGCCCCAGCAGAATATTAAAATCTCTCAATAATGGGATTCAACAGTCATAGCGGTTCAGCTTGTCAGATTCAAATGATTTTTCTGTGTCTTCGCCATGTAAAACTCTTTCCTCTTTTACAACTTGGAAAGTGGATATCAATTATTTTAGTGCACAGTAATTCAGCGTATTCCTGATAGGGAAAAAGTCAACACTGATCAGTGCATCATGACTTTACTCATGGTATGTCTTGAATTTTTCTTCACTATTTTAAAAGATCTATGTTATGTGGCTATTCTTTGTTCATGAAATACAGACACATGGTACCATACCTCAAAGAGATTGCATTAACTCCTGGTATGCGCTGATGGATGAGTGAATTAAAGGCATGTGAATATGAATGAAAGAGTGGATGATGTAAAGAAACTTCCTGCTGCTTTTGCATTGTCCATTTCAACAACTCTACAAAAATGGAGGTTCTTTTTTGTACTAATGGGGCCTTTCTTTGCCCAATGTAACCAACTTTTCAGACTCTTATTCTAGTAGTTGAAACTCTGCCTGTTGCTTGTTTCAAATTCTCTTGGTTTTCAGAAAAAAGTGATTTGCATAAGATAACTTCTGCTTTCAAAAAGAATTTCCCCACAAGCCCACCTGAAATAAAAACTAAATCTAGTGTAATTTCCTACTAACTTAATTTTTTTAGCCTATTTGGAACTAAGTGTCTAGCCATTCCATTAACATGCCGATAGCTGATTGCACTTCAGGCTTTCTTCTCCTCTAATGATTTCAGGTAATATAGAGGTAGAAGAGAATATGATTAATGACAGAATCATTTCAACACTTCAGAGTTTATTAATCAAGTGTTTGATACACTGGGGCTCTAACTGGAATGCCAAATTGCAGGTGCTCGTGTGCCATTTCTAAATGAATCTTAACACATGTAAATCCACTGACATGAAGATATAATTATAAAATGATGATGGAATGACTCAGGGCCAATTCAGGGTCTGTTCATTGGCTGTCAGAGTTTATTCCTAATTCACACACACTTCAGTCACCGCTGAGACATAGACAAAGAATTCTTCCATGTTCAAACTCCTATAAAGTTTCTCATTTTGTGTTACCTCCCTTTAATCTACACGATGAAGTAATACTGTCACTCCAACAAAATTCACTGCAAAATAAGTAGTAAAGGTAATGAAACTAAGTCAAAATCATATGAATGTTATCCAATAATTTGCCTTCTTGCTGATAGAACTGGCTTGGCCTTGTTCTTCGGAAGAAAGAAGAGCTATAAATCAGTAATTGTTCCATCATTCATGCCCAAAAGACTCCCATGAAAAAAAGTTCTTCCCAGGGGATTTTCCCATCTGTCTCCCAACCAAGTTATTTTAGTTTGTTTGATTTTGTGATGATCGGCATAGATAAGCTCAAATCCCTTGTTATTTCATGGCACAGAAAAGCAATTTTGACTTTCCTTGATTTTTCCCAGTTATAGAAAATAAAAATATCACCCAGTCAAGTCTTCATGAGTCTTGCCTCATCAAACTCTGCAATCACTGCCAATGTTACTTTAGGGGAATTCAGGTTAAAGAATGCTTGAATCTCAAAACAAACACCAAATTTCACCCCAACTTAAATCTATATATTTCCTTCAGTCATCAGAAATATTTCTTTTGTTTATAGGGAGAACAATGTGTAGTAAATTTCTACCCAGTTATTTTTGTTCAGAAAGGAATGACTAAAGCTCTCACCTAAGTCCAGGGCTGCAGTTAGTAATAAAGAGCCTTGTTACTTTATGTCCATTGAAGGAAGATAAGTTTAATGTGAACCAATTCTGATACTTCAACTATAAATAGCTTTAAAATTCAAAATTAGATGTCTCTTCAGCATGTGGTTCCTGTAGACATATTTAACTTCTTTTGTGAGAAGTCGTTATTAGAAAATGCTTGCCTCTGCAGTAGCCTAGGATGTGTCTGGCCTTCTGCCATATATAGTGATAGAAGGGAACTTCAGAGACTTGGAATAATGATGCCTGATTCTCAAGGTTTCAAATCCCTATTTGGGTTGAGAATGTCCAAATAGGTGCCAACTTAATAAGGCAGAGAAAAATCATATAAATCAGCCACTTATTTATAATTGGCTATAAAATATAAAGTTGCTGCATATTAGCACTTAGTCTTCTTTCTCATCTCCAAAAACCAGGTTGTACTAAAATTGTTACTAAAGGATCTTTCCCAGGAAACCATGCAAAATTATCTTCTATCTGTATACGTTCTAAAGTAAAGTTCTAGGACAGGTTCTACATATTTGCCATCCAAGTTCTATTGAATCATAAAGTGTAGCCAAAATGACATTGTGGTTTATTCCAGCAGTTTTCTGAAGCCCTATTGTAAATAGATCACTAATGGTTTTGTGAATTCCTTACAGAGTTATACCCAAATGATTTTATTATAAATTGCATATGTGTATGTGCTTGTGTGTGCATTCAGTTGACATTTGAATAATTTGAGAATTGGAACACTGATATCACCCTTACTCCAGACCCAGAGAATCAAAAACTTAAGTGTAACTATTGATATCCCCAAAATGTGACAAATAGCCTCTATTGACCAAAAACCTGAACAATAAAATAAACATCTCATTTGTTGTTATATGTATCAAATATTATATTATTACTACAAAGTAAGAAACAGAAAATATTAAGAAAATTCTAAATGAAACCACATTTATAGTATTGCATCATATTTATAGCTACTGTACACTTTCATCACCTGCTTACAATAATATCTGAATAGAAGTGGATCCACATAACTCAAATCTTTCTTGTTCAAGGTCAATTGGATGTACATTTGTTTATTTGTAAAGTACATGAATCTCCTATTGAATATTTCAGATAAGCTCTAAAGTTGGAGTTTAATGAACTGAGATTGAAAATACATATGACTAGAAGTCATGGTGTTACACTCCCTCTCAGTGGAACATGAAACATGCACCTGCTTGATTGTGATTGTGCTGCATGTAGAGATTATGGGCAAGATATCCCTACATAATTTACAAATGTAAGCAAAGAATCTGCTTAGATGGAGTCATCTAAGGCATGGATAGAGAGACAGTCTTTCATTTCATGTCAGTTTTCTCCAGTTATGTCTGTAGCTGTTCTCCATTTTGAGAGTGTGCTTTCTTTCCAGGTCATCTATATTGTCCATCCTATTCCTCCCTGCCTAAATTATTGTAAATAATGCAAATTTCTTACCTTAGAAGATAAAGTAGAACTTAGTCTCTCCATAACTGTATCATGAGACTTGAATCTTCATCTCTATTTTGATGAACTTAACTATGTTAACACCCCTTTAATTTGTACTGCATTGCACTTCTGTGGGAGGTGATAAAAAAAGAAGGTGTGTAACATCTGCCTGGGTTTCCCTACTGAACATCACACACAGATGTTGCAGCAGGTCTGCAAGAAGTGCTTCTGAAAACAAGTGCTGTGAATAGTATTCTAGAGCCCCTTAGAGACTGTGGAGTATTGGACTGGAATCAGTTATTTATATGGCCAATTTATCTAGTTTGAGAATTATTTGATTTTGTGGTTTTGTTTCTCTTCTGCCACCTCCTTAAGTCATTTACATTTAATCCCTCCTACAACATGTGGGGTGGTAAAGAAAAATTCAAATTAGCCAGTGCAACTGCTTCATATTATTACCTGGGCATGTATAATCATATATTGCTCCAAATACACACAACATTGCAATAAATGTATGCTTCATTTGTCTAATAAATATATTCATTATAATTGTAAGTAACCACAAAAAAATTAGTTTAGGTACACTTAAGCTAATAAATGTATACCTGAAAAAAACAGTAACCCCATGAACAACAACTAGGAAATCACATTAACAGAATCTTTAAGTTATTGATGACTTTAGTGGATGGACAGATGGAATTGAAAAATGTGAATACCTTAAAATATTTTAGTCCTAAAAACAGGACTTTTGGTCATTTTCAGGAGACTCTCAGCTTTTGTTTTTCTTTCTCAGTCTCCTCTTTTTGCATTTTTTGCCACCTCTTTACTATGTCATATGACCACACACCATAGTGACTTCTGAGAACACTCTATCAAGGACAATTCAAAGGTTACTAGTATAGCTCTTGGCCAGTCTTCTATTTCTTATGAATCAACAGTGGCAATGCTCTCTTCCGCCACACCTTGGCTATCATCCATAGCCTAAGTGTTAAGAACCCCCTGCTTCTTGTAGCATACACTGACATGCCCTCAATCTATTAAGTGAGAACTTCATTCACATAATTCACATAACTTGATTCACGTAATTATCTGATAACTTTCCCCATTTTAGATGGGACAAGAGGATGTGTGAATGATTCAACTAAAACTTCTGCTGAATACTTTTCTGCTGAAAAGTATTTCAGGACGATACCATCACATATGACTAAGTGTCTTTAAACTTAAGTATTCAAACTTTAGACTCTTCTGAAGTGGTTCACATAACTTACTCAGATAATACATACAGTAATTCTGTGGGGTAAGCATTATTTTGTTCTCACCACTAATAAAGAATCTGATCATCAGAAAATTTAAGCTTCCCAACACATCGTGGAATTAAGTAACTGAGTCCAGATTTCCTTTTTTTAATCCATTATGATATACTTTTCTAGAAAGCTAAATGTTATCTCCAGCTCCCAGATTCTTCTTGAGATGATTTCATTCAAATTTTAACTATCATTCCCACATTTGGAAAGAGAGATGAATGCATCTCAATCCAGGTAAAAGTTGAACCATGGAATAAACAACTCAAAATTGCATAAATGAAAAAATCCACATGTAGGCAATATGGGACTTACAGTGGCACAGGAAAGGCTCAGATCAAGGAGAACTCACCCTGAGCTGCAATCAACTCCTCTGCATCAAAATTGCCACTTTCAGAATCATAAACTAGTGACGTAGGTTTTAGAAAGCCACCTGCAGTGCCCACTACAGAACCTATGTCAAAAAACAACTTCATGTGAAATATTTCTTCATGTGAAAACACAGCAGCAAATAAAGCCCACTGTCCTTGTAGGAGCATGAAGTCATGCCATCTTTTCATGGCATTGTCCACACCAACCGCACAGAGGAGACTCATACTTATAGAGCATAAGGCTTGGAATTGTTAAAAGATGAAATGAGTCATGTTAAAAAGTTTAACTTTCTTTAGGCAAAACTTGATTTGAATTGGGCAACCTCCAATTTAACAGACAGAAAAAAACAAACTCTGATTTGTGCAGAATAAAAGGCTTATAGGTAAAAGGGAGCAGAACAAGGACGTTGTATGAGGCAGAAAAACAAGAAATAGGTTGGCCATTGCAAGGTTACTCTCCTTTAGGCACTGACAGGGATCTATCTAACTCGCTGATCAGCGAATTCCTGAGGGACTGGTTTTAGAATCCATTTCTGAGACAGCAGAAACTGTAATTTAAGTTTTGGTTTGTTAATGTGGGTTTTAACATAAGCAGATCCATTTTGAGCCTGCTTGACTTTTAACAGTAGTAACCACATAGTTATCATTTTAGAGGTGTGAATTCTGAGGGGGATATCATAGTTGTTGGTTAGTGTAGCAAGACTTGTTGAGAGTGAGGGGTGTGTACTCTTGGGGTAACAGTCCTAGGACACACTGCCCCTGCTGGATGGCCTAATGACAATTTCTGTTCATCAAGCATAAGAAAAGACATGTTCACATTGTGACCTTCAAGCTAGAACACTGAGTTCAGCAGAATCTGATCACAGATCTTTCTTTCTGTTATTGTTACATACACTAAGCCTCAAAGAACATGCTTTTTCTTTGTGCTTGAGACTGTATAAATAAATGCACTGTCCAAGGAGTAGGAGTGTCTGGTTCCCAGAACACTGGGTGCTGACTACCCACCAGCCCCAGCTTTCACTTCTGTCTCTGTCTTTCTTTAGTCTCTTCTCTTATTGTCCTCCCTCACTTTGTTCTTGACCCAGCTGGTCCACAGCAAAGAAGAAATGGAGGGAAATGGAGACGATAACATGTAAGAACTCAGAAATTCTTCATATTCTTCATTTCTGAGCCAGAGTGAAAAAGTTGAACAGATTGAAGCACGAATCAATTCTGCGCTGTTAATTCACACCCAGATTCTAAGTTAAGATGTGAATAGCAGAGAAGTAGGTGAATCTGAAGTCATTTCTGCTCCTTTTGATATGCTCATCTGCTAAAGATCACTACTGACTTCATCCTCACTTTCATTCTTAGGTAATCAGAATATCAATATTTGTAAAAACATGAACGAGCCAGTGCCAGGGAAGCAACGGACTTAAAAGAATGGGCCATATTAACGTTTGATTGAAATTTCCTCATTTTCTAGAATTTATGAAATTTTTTAAAACCTATTTGATTTATTCTAAGATTATGAAGCCTCTTTTATGGTAGATACTTTCAGCGCCTCAATCTTTATTTGGTCTCTGAGCTATCTAAACAGCACTGAGCCTCATGACCCAACCTCAGACAATAAAATGAATGGGGTATCGAAGTGTGTGTGTTAAGCACTCATCAATGTTTTAACAAGATGCCTTTTAAGATAATGAAAAGGTAATGTGATAATTTCAAGTGAGAAGTTAATTTCTTCTAAAAGTTGGCATAATGAGAAAATGAAAGCAAATTCAAGATGCTTTCCTTCAACAGCTTTCAACCTCTCTCAAGGTGCTGGATTTTCTTGAAAATGCCTTTGAGACTTCTTGAATGTGAAAAAAAAAAAGAGGTTATGAAGTCAGAAATTCTAATCCCATTCCCATTTCAGAGAAAAAGAAGTTCTGCTTTTTACTAGTCTATAGATATTTGTCCTTTGAAAGTTTTCAATTGATAGAGTTCAAAAACTTAAAATAGTTTGAAAACATCAAAATACTAAGTACATCCATGATAGCTGCATAAGGAACTGCATGCGGAGCTACACAAAATGAAAGCTAATTCATTCATTTTGCCATGGTCATTCTCTGCTGAAAAACCTTTAATAGCTCTACATTGCCTAGTTAATTAGGTTCAAGATCTTAATGAAAATATTAAAAATTCTTCATTATCTTTTCTACCATGTTCTTTAATCCTTGTGTTTCAATCACCTGGACTTCTGGCATCCACCAGAACATGTCTCTCACTTCCCAGTGTCCATTTAACTTCTTATCCACTCATGCTGTTTGTCTCAGCTAGCAATGGATTTGCAGAATGTTCTTCCTTTATTCCCATTTTATCTATCTCTTTCTCTATCATACTTGTCTACATTGCCCAGCAAGCAACAACCTGTGCTTCCAATGAGCTTCCTGTTCTTTCTTTACTTCTTCATTAGTACCATTCTGTTTTATTGATCTACACTTGTAGATTTTTTTTTTTGATTCATTCATCTTCCCCCAATTTCATTGTAAAATGAATATCTGCTTCACTGGGATGTCTTCTAGAATCTTGCAACACAGTGTGTGATGAGTCAATCAGTTTAAATTTAAGACATAATATTGATTTGGATATATCACTCATTGGATTGAGTTTGACTTTTCTTTTATTGTTGAGAACATGTAATATTTCCAGACCTTGAAGCTATTTATCAGTTTTCTTGATAGGATAAATGTTTTCCATCTACTTTCACAGATTTGCAATTCCACTGATATAGGAACTAGAAATAATCATTATCTATAAATATGTACTTATATCATACTATTCTCAGCCTTCCTCATGGTTCTGGACACCCTGGCCTCATTGCTATTCTGTGAACAGAAATACACAACATTTATTATTGCCTCAGGGCCTTTGCAATTTTCTTCTCTGCATGCTTTGTTTTTCACCCTAGTTTGTCCAAATCACCAGTCTAGAAACATAGCCTCAAAGAGGATTTTTCTAGCAACTTATCTTAAAGGGCTCTCCATTATTCCCTGCCCCTATTATCTTGGCTTATTTACTTAGCTTTATATGATATTATACTTATCAGTTGATTTATTGATCAATCTTAAACTTCTATGAAGGCAAGAACTTAATCCTGATCAATGAGTTAAACCCATAATTTTAATGGAAACTGGCATTTAAAAAAAATAAGAGTTCAATATATGTTCATTAAGTTTACACAGAACTATGCAGACCACCAGAATGACTCTGAATTTGCAGAGAGAACACTGCTTTGGAAGATAAATCTGAATTTCTGTTCCTGTTCAGTCCACCGAACCTAGACTGGTTAAAGTTCTAACTTCAATATTTTTGGGTACTTTCTTTTTCTAAACAAACAGAAAATTTTAAACAAAAACAAAGATTCAAAATATTAACCTATGATTTTTAATTCAATTATTGTTTCTTTAATTAGATTCATGATACCACCTTACACACTGAAAATGTATAGGTTACTGTCATTCACTAGGGGACGTCAGCTTTCAGAAAGAATTGTGACATAGACAAGAAGTGACCAGAATTCACCCTGGAATTGTTGATATGTGTGGAGTAGCTTAATGAGATGACAGCTCTGGTTTTGTAAAGTAGCTAATGGACTTGACAAGAATCACAGTTTCCAAGCAAGGATACTAGCAGCCCAAATAATGAGTCTTTAACTCATTCACTATGAATGTCATATCCTCAAAACATTTTTGTTAGAACCTATGTTGGGCCAAATACTTAATAAATTCAATAATCTTTTTACTAAGTGCATTAGTAATGCCTAGCAATGATCTTGTTGGGATGTTTCAACTGTGTTTAAGCAATTAGAAATAGGGCACTTGTTCCAGGGAAGTGGGAAGGAATGGAAAACTAGAACTAATTGGTTGCTTTTTTGAACTGGGATGGGACAACAAACCTAACTGGGATGCAAGGCCAATTACAAAATCCATTTAAGTGTAACAAATTTAGGTCTGAAAGACTAAACTACTAATTAAGGGCAAGAACATTAAAATTAAAAAGGTGACCATTTAGCCAACGATGCATAACTCTTGCCAAGTAATCTGGCAATAGAATTTCATCAAGAAGACTTTGTTAGAACTTTGAAATATCAACAGGAGACTTGAGCAGGCGGCGTGAAACCAGAGTCCAACTGTCATTGATTCCTTGACTTCCTAGCTGATTCTTAGCATCAGGGATTTCTTACTATGAATTTTTACCACTGATCTGTAGGTCAAGGACTTGAAAAAAAGGCAAGGAAGAGTTATAAGGAATGAAATCTAGTCTCAGACCTAATCCTCTGTATGTTTAGGTTTCCTGTGAATTATTAAGCTTAACCACTTCAAGGCACAATTTCTAAACAAGGCTCTCCCAATTAGCTATCTCACTTTCCTCTGAGTACCTATTGCTACTCAGCATGTATTTTTTCACTGTTCGGTATTTCATCTTCTTGGTGTCCAGAAATATCAAATATTCCATAGGGACACCAGTGCCAGATTCTTTGGTGTCAAACATTCCTCCTGAACAATTGACTATTGTTTTATCCTTTCCCTATTGCCATCTCACCATGATTGCTTATTGTTCTATTACACTTTGTCAAGAGAAAAGTCTTTGTTCTGTGATGGTAACAAATTAACATGTAGATATTAATTCCTGTTTGCTTGTGATAATTAGTTTGTAATCTTTTCAGAAAAACACAAAGTTTTAGTGCAAATAAAATCAAACACATAATGAATGTTATTAAAAAAGGAAAATTCGAGACCATCTGAAGACTATTTATTACTGAATGTTCCTTTTTACCTACAGCAAGCCTGAAGGTCAAAAAATCCAGCTACTGTGACCACTGTACTCTTTTCAGTGAGTCATCCAGATACCTTAACATAACCTAATATTGGAATATTATATTTCTAGATTCTAAAAAGAAAAATTTTGAAAGAAAAGCATTTTGGGGCCACTGAGACCAAGCCTTGTTTAAGTTTGAATAAGAACAAGCACATTGTTAACACAGAGAAGCATAAGATATTGGGCAATATTTATACATCTCATATCACACCAGATATCTAACAGGAAAACCTCCTGCTAGAAAGATTTGTGACTTTAGTGTTTTGCCAGCCCTGAGTTGACAAGCTGGCCTCATCATTTCCTTGTGCAGTTATTTGCACTCATTTTACCTCAGTGTCTTTACAATGGAGATATAATCCCTAATTTCAGTGATGCTGTGAGAAATAAAAATATTTTATATGCATGTACATCTATCTATCTATCTATTTATTATCTATCTATCTATCTATCTATCTATCTATCTATCTATCTATCTGGCAAAGATTTTAGCATATGTTTATAGTAGGCAGTTAAAAGAGTAGTTGTTTTTTAATTTTTACAAAGGTACAAGTTTATTCTTGTTAAAGTACATTCTTAGTTACTATGAGCATTGAATTTTCTAACTATAAATGACAGACTTTTCCTAGTCACATATTTCTGTCATTTCAAAGTTATAAAATTTTGTACTGCCAGGAAACTCTCTCGCTCTCTCTCATTGTTTTATAGTACTAAGATTAATTAGAATGAAAAAACAATACCTCCCTCCTTTTGGCCACCTGCAAGTTTATCTGAGTTCAAAGAACCCTCCAGATAATTCTCCCAGAAGTCTCTCCCATTTTCCATCCAAATGCACAGTCAAATAATTTTTTTTGGCTGACGGCAAGTTAAAAATACTTTGAATCCAGTACCTCTGTAAAATGTGGATTCTTTTCATAGACCACAAGTAGCAGAAGTCATGTTTTTCCATTGCTATTTCTAAAAAGTTATTCCCTACAACAAAAATCACATAAGGTTATGTGGTTGTTTGTGATTTTACTGGAGGGTTGGGATGATTATTACTGTAACAAAGGAGAAAAAGCAAACGCTGTGCCTTCTATTTCTTTTTCAATGATTCTGGAGAAGGAGCACATAGAAAACCACTCCCCTTCCAGGATGCATCTTCTTAAACTTGCTGCCCTGCTCATAAGATTCCTTGTTCTCTAAGATCTTGTTCCTCTAGTTTGAATCTTGCAAATTCATACTTATTTTTTTTTTAGGAATATTTTTCCTTATTCTGAGAATAGCAGTGGATTCCACAGGTTTGGTTTAGGAAGTCAAAGTTAAAAATGGGATGAAGTAAATTGTTGTACTATGTCATAGGTGGTTGCAGATCCCTCAAACCCTAAGACTAACTCCAAGAAAGCTTTGTCCTGTTAAACACCCTGGCACATTTAATTAATAATATGGAAACACTGAATCTGATCCTCCTTTAAGGTCTTTATTTGCATGCGGTACAGGCACACCTATTCTTCTGAGTGTCCAGTAAGTAATTGTTAAGTCAAATACAAACACATGCTAATACAACATATACAGTTTCCCAAAATAAATAGGAGTTTTAGTGATCATGACATCTAAGTTCATCAAAGATGAAAGAGTTGACAGAGATGTATTATCTGCCTGTTTCATATTTCAAGGTTCTTCTTTGTGCAATGTTGTGAATATTTTACATACTTCTGAACAAGTTAGTGCTTTGTGCTTTTAAATTTTACTCTTTAGTGCCCTTTTATCTCATATCTCTTCCTGGTCATTTCTGTGTAATAAAAGATCTGGTCAAAAATTTAAAATTATTCTTTGATAGAATTCTATTAATGTCTTCGCCAAGGCCATTCATGCTCATCAATCTATGTTTTGAATAGGGGTGGGAAAAGTCAGACTTTTTCAGTCAGAGTAAGATGAAAGAAGATTCCCTCTAAAAATCCAGCTAGATGACTTTTCTCTTTAGGTTGCCTTCTTATACCCTGTTCAAGAATATTAATATTTCCAGATCCAGTTTAAACTCTACCTGATGCTTAAATGAAAATATCTTTCCCTTTAAATGTCCAAGTAAGCAGGAATAAAAAATAAAACAAAGAGTCTTTACTGCATAATGGACAAAGCTTTTAGTCAAAGACTGAAAGAAATAAAGGAATTTCCTGGCTTCTTTAAAATGAGTCCCACAATATCTAGCCTAGTGCTCAAATGCTTTCCAAATCCCCTTTGAGTGCTTTTTAATCCCTAACACAATGAAGCAACAAATCAAGGAACGGTAAGTCTCCCTCCATCTATGCATTTGTTGGGCACAGAGCACTAGATATCCTACGTATAATTAGAGCCGGAGCCATTAGGGGAGGACAAGTGCCTGCACAGGCGGTAAGAAGTGTGGGGAAAACACTGAACCTTATGCTTATTCTTTAGACTTGAAGTGCTGGTGTCTGCAGTTAACAAGATGCATGTTCCTATCGAATGAGGAGAAAGCTTTCCAAAGTACCTAAATATCTTTTTTCACAACATATACAATTGAGTTACATATCTGAAATTGGGGGAAATCACTGGATATACAACACCCTGTGCTGACTACCTTAATGGGAGCACACTTGCTACCTCACTGCCAGCTTTAATACGACAATTAGTGCTGGCAAAACTCTATTTGCTTATAGACCTAATTAGAGATCAAGAGAGTGGCTCACTTTTGATAATTGCATGGCTGTGGTCCATCTATCAGCCATTGTTAAATTGTTGTTATATTAATGTAAAGCTTATAATCACTGCTGTTCCAAATTGAATAAAATGTTCTTGCCAATTCTCCAATGCAATTAATTTACATAAAAGCCTCTGGAACCAAAATTAAAATGATATACATCTTTGCGAAAGCTTCAGTTAAAACAAAGCTAAGTAATAAGGAAACCATACATCTTTTCCCCCTGAATTTTTATGTTTACTGGAGTTAATGGCCAAACAATCATTAAAATGTGCCTAAAACTAATTAAAATTGTTATGCTCATACCTCATTTACTATGTACTGTAATTTATTATTCAAGGCATTAATATTTTAAAATCCCTGTTCCCGAGTCCAGAGAGATTCCAAGCAGAGGTACAGGAGGTCAGCAGTTCCTCTTCCTTCCAGGAATCTGCATATAAATTACATTAATCTAGCTGAGGTATTTAATATTGGCTCAGAGGAACTGATGGCATAGACAGTCTTGTCTGTTTTGCTCCTTCTACTTAAACTAATTAAGTAAAATAAAACACAGTCACACATAATCAAAAATACGTACAAAAATATGTACATGAATGCAAACAAGAAATATTATATGAGCAATACCACATTTATTTCAACCCCAGGCAGAGAAACAATTTTTTTTTTTATGATATATGCTAAGCACCTCCCCATTCAGTTAACAGACACAGACATACTTGTATGGTACTGGTGGTTTTCAGAGTCTACTCATAAATATACAATTGATATGATCATTCTAAGCAGAGTCAGCTGAGAGTATTCAGTGTGTGTCTGTCATAAGAAATCACATTAATAATGTAATAGGCTCTCTGATAATTTGATGTTATTTTTCTAGTATTGTTGATATTCAATTACTAATAGCTACCATTTATTTAAAGACCACTTGGAGACACTCTCCCTTCCATCATTTATCTAATTTAATCTATATGACATTATTATTATTATTGCTGCCATTTTAATGTTTGTTAAGAAACCAAACTCAGAAATATCATTCAGCTCACCCAGTATCACACATGGTAAATGACAGAGCAGTGTATTAAACTTGAGTGTGTCTGTTGCTAAAGTGTATGATCTTCTATGATACCCTGTTAACAAATCTAAATATTTTGTATTCTTCTGAACCTAATAGTTATATTTTTCTTATTCATCTATTACCAACTTACGCTCCAAAACTTTGTTCTTTAATTCTTTCTTATTATCTCTTTACCACCACAGCACCATAATATAGACCTATGACTTGTACCTTAATAAATCAAACATGTGTAGAATTCTTCTGTTATAAAGAAAACTGCTGGAAACCCAAATTATTAAAGACAGAATATTTGGTAATTTTTTTTTACTTCCATTGATTCAATTCCTCTGTTCAGTGGAAATAATTCAGAACCACTTCTGGTAAAAGAAAATTTCAATGAAATAGAAATTTTGACAAGTAAAATTCTATTTCAATGAAATAGAAATTTTGATAAGTAAAATTTGGTAAAAATTTTGCCAAAAATAAAGCAAAAGAGAAATTTTGACAAGTTAGAGAATAAAATACACATTGTTCTTTAAAACTACTTATTTTTGGTCACTTGACTTTCATACTTAGTAGCAATGTCAACAAATCAATTCCACTTAGAGTCTGTTTTCATCATTTATAAAAAGTGAATGCTAAACAGTTCAAAAAGTATCCTTACAGTTATATTATTTATGATTCTATTTAGATGAATGTGAACCAAGACAATGCTCATTACATAAATCATACAAAGCTGAAAAAGGAGTCAAAAGTGTGCTCTGCAGAAAGTTGAAAAGCCTGAGCTATAGGGTGGTCACAAATTCAGAGGTTGCTTTTAAATATCTTCTAGAACTGAATCATTTTATAAAAGGGAAAATGTCAGTGTGTGTTTACGCACATATATATATAGTTTACAAATCCAACCTACTGAACAGATACAATAGAAATAGATGTCAGGTTTGTGGCTATGGACATAGAAAAAGTTCTAGAAACCCCATTCGCTTGACTTTTCACTACATGTTTACAAGAAGAAATTGCAATACTTAAGACTTCTGAAGACTACCTTAAAAGCAACCTCAATGGCATTTTAAAAAATGAGAATAAGAAAAAAAGGGAAACATCTAAAAAAAAAAAAAACATAAAACTCAGAGTTTTCTGTAATTTGAGGGAGAGAGGGAGAGAGAGAGAAATGAAGATTAAAATGAAACCAAGGAGAAGAAAAGATGAGTGATATATACTATAACAAGAGGGCTAAACCAAATGTCATCAAGACCAAAGACAACAAAATTGACATCAAAGACTATGCTCAAAGTTGATATATAAAGGAGAACTCTCTGTTGATAAAGACTGTGTCATTGATGGAATATTCTGAGTGTTCTGGAGAATGATTACTTTCATCTGTGGCAAATCTGTGCTGAAAATCAGAATAATGTCAATAATCATTTGTTTGAAATGTAGCATGGAACAAAATGAAAATTTTGAAGTGATATGAAGAGTTCATGAGACTTGACTTCGAAGAGATTTAAAGTGTGGATGAAAGATGTCCCAAGCAGGAATAAAAGCTGCCAAGCCAAATGAATAATATGCATTTTGGAACAGCTTATTATGCTTTTCAGGAGCAAAGGCTAAAAGTTAACATAAGGTACATATATTCATTCAGAAATAATTATTGGATTTTTGCTCTATGTTTTAGGTGCTAAAGTGTTGAGTAGACAAAAATCATCATTTTACTACGTGGCAAATACTCTGCAAGATAGTCATAATATAAAAATACATATAGTTAACATTAGAAAAAGAACTTTAACAATAAAAACATGAAATGTTGGGATGAGTGTTGAAAGGAGTTCTTACTGAGAAGGTGAATTTGAAATCAAAATCTAATAGTGGGGGAAGTATATAGGCATGATTTTACTTGTTTTAAGGTGCTATAATCAAGGCAATATATTTTAAAGTGTAGCAAGGCGTAAAGTGATCCCTGTGGTATTAAATTTAAAATGTATGAGATTAGTTGACCATACATGTGTGGCTTTATTTCTGTACTTTCAAGTCTGTACCACTGGTTTGTATGTCCATTTTTATTCCAGTACCATGCTGTCTTAATTATTATAGCTTTGTAGTGTAATTTAAAGTCTGGAAGTGCAATCTCTCCATTCGCTCTCCTTTTGGTCAGGAGACGTTTGGTTATTCATATTTTTTTATTATTTCGTATGAATTTTCATATTTTTTTATTATTTCGTATGAATTTCAATAGTAGTTGTTCTAGTTCTCTGGAGAATGTCAGAAATTTTTAATGCAATTGCATTGAATCTGTATATTGCTTTTGGTGGAATGGACATTTTATAATGTCAGTTCTTCCAATCCATGAGCAGGGAATGTCTTTCCTTCTCGTTGTGTCTTCTATCTCTTTTAGCAATGTTTTATAGTTCTCTTCGTATAGGTCTTTCACATCTTCTGTTGTTTATTCTCAGACATTTAATTTTTGTTGATACAATTGTAATTGGAATGGTTTATTTAATTTCTTCTTCAGACTGATTTTTTTGCATATAAGAAGGTGACTGAGGGACCGGACACCGTGGCTCATGACTGTAAGCTTCAGCTTATGAAGCGGCCCCGGCTAGGGATTGCGGATCCAGTCCCACCTGGGGCCGGTAGTGAGCACTAGTTCCAAAAAAATAGCTGGGCGTGGTGGCGCACGTCTGTAATCCCAGCTACCTGGGAAGCTGAGGTTGGGGATAGCTTGATTCTGTGGTACCACGGGCAACGAGAGCCTGTGGTTCCATGGGCAAAAATAGCAAGACCTAGTCTCAAAAAAAAAAAAAAAAAAAAAGAAGGTGACTGATTTTTGTGTGTTGATTTTATAATCAGCTACATTACTGAACTGGTTTGTTATTTTCATTAGTTTTTATGTAGAATGTTTAGGGTTTTCTATATAAATTATCATGTCATTTGCAAACAGTGATAACTTTACTTATTTCCCAATTTGGTGTTGGGAAACTAGACTGCTACATGCATAAGAATGAACCTAGACTATTCCTTCACACCATGCACAAAAATCAACTCAGAATGGATAAAAGACTTGGATCTAAAACCTGAAACCATAAAGTATATAGAAGAAAATATATGCAAAACACTCCAAGGCTTACACTTTGGAAACCTTTTTCAGAAAATATCTTCAAATGCAAAAAAAATGAAGGAAAATATAAACAGTTGTGACTACATCAAACTAAAAAGCTTCTGTACAGCAAAAGAGACAGTAAACAAAACAAAAAGAAACCCAACCAATGGGAGAAATTTTTTGCCCTTCATTCAAGTGATAAGGGTCTGATAACAAAGATTCACATGGAACTCACACAACTTAACAAGAACAAAGCAAAAAGCCCAGTCAAAAAATGGGTGAAGAGCTAAAAAGACACTTTTCGAAAGAAGAAATATAAATGGCCATTAGGCATACGAAAAATGCTCAACATCACTAATAATCAGGGAAATGCAAATCAAAACCACAATGAGATATCATCTCATACCAATAAGAATGGCCCATAAAAAAACAAACAAACAACAACAACAAAAAACAAAGACAGGCAACAACAAATGCTGGCATGTATGTGGAGAGAAAGGAATATGTTTACACTGCTGGTGGGAATGCAAACTGGTCCAGCCCTATGGAAAGCTCTGTGGAGGACCCTTAAACTGCTGAAAATGGAACTCCCATTTGATAAAGCTATCCCACTTCTAGGAATCTACCCAAAGGTTACAAAAACTCTAATTTATAAAGGCACCTGTACTCCATGCTTATTGGAGCCAACCCAAATGCCCCCAAACAGATCAATGGTGTAGAAAACTGTGATATATGTATCAATCAAAAAAAAAAGACAAATATATCATTTGTGGCAACATGAATGGAATTAGAAGGAATCATACTGGCAGAAACAAGCCAGAAAGAAAAAAAGAAATATTGAATACTCTCACTTATCTGAGGGATAAAGGGAAAACAAACAAGAAAAATTTAAAACTAACTTTCAGCAGAATTGAAGCTCAGAGCATGAAAGGTGGAGGAGGGAATCGGAGGTGGAAGAGGCACAAAAGATTAAGATGATGGTTCATGAGCAAAAAGGTGGTGGGAGAACCTGAGGTAGATAATGATGTAAAAAAATACACTAGCAAAATATAAAAATATAAATTAAGAAAAAAGAAAAATGTATGGGAAATATTACACAACAAAAATAACAGTTGTGAGAAAATGGAAAGATTTTGGAGTTATAATAAAGATCATCTAGTTTGCTGATTCTCGATGTTCCTTTTTTTAAAAAAATTCATTTCATTTTTTTATTAAAATTTATTGATCCATAAAATACTAACAATGGAAACACATTATACTCCAGCAATAGTGTTATGGGGTTGCAAGAAAGTGAGAGACATTATACTTGGGTTAGGAATTTGCAAATACACACCAGGTATAGGCTGTATGTACATTCTATATGACTAATGATATGTTTTCTTTAACACCAAGAATATCAACTACATGAGACAGTTTCTTATGCTCATCCCTGTCTATGTGCAACTCGTTATAAAAGGTCAGGTAGAGATTAGATGGCAAAATGATCTCTTCAGTGTTATACCTGCCATTTTCTCATATCATGGCCAGTGATTTCAAAAATAAAAGAGCTTATAGAGTCAATCTCTTTATTAGCTTATTGGTGGTGAAAGGCAGCTAAATCCAGGCCTAATTCTGCTAACAATACCACTTCTAAGTGTTAACCTAAAGGATATGAAAATACAAATATGAAAGCATCTATGCATCCCTATGATAGCAGCAAGATTTTCTTTATTTACTATCTTTTAAGGTGAAAAAACAAAAGTATGCCTAGTGGTATAAACCTTCCAATCAAAATAGATTGAGCAGAGAAGATAAAACAAAATTGAGAAAGTATTCACTATTAGACTGATACAATTCAGTCTTGTCTCCGGGGTAATGAGAAAGCAATGGTCAGTGTAGTTTGTTCAAAATTGGCATAATATCACTATTAATAAAAAGATGAGTAAGTGAGATCTTGGCCTAAATTAGAGTCATGGTCAAAGGAATGCAAAGAGGGAACAGGATTTGAATGTTACAAAAATAGAAACTAGCACACTTAACAACAAATAACCTGGATTAAAAGTGAAAGAGAATGAGAAGTTCTAGTGAAGTGTAAATGGTCACTTGTGGATAAACAAGAGAGTAATGTTGTTTTACTCGCTGAACCTTACCTAGTATTGAGTGGGGAAATCAGCAAAAAGCAGGGAGAGAAGCAGTGTAACTAGCTGAGGGAGGCAAATGGTGCCTTTTACTAGGACATTCTAAAATAGTGGAAAATAATCGCTGTATAGATGATAATTAAGAAAACTCTTGGGCTGTTTTGAATGTTCAAAAGTCATAAAAGGTTTATAAACTAAGATAAAATAAAAATATAGCTCATGATTTTAGACTCATTTCCCTTTAATGTGTTTTAAAGACGAATGATGAACGTAAGCAGTTACACAAGAATCCTGTAATACTTTCCTAACATGCTTTGAATCATGAAATGATACTTTCTGATAAAGTGACATTATCTTTTAAGTGAAAAATAACATATGCTGATTGGAAACAAAGGAGAATTTATACTTGACATCTTGATTTCAGTAGATACATTTAGTTTGTGGCATCTGAGATAAAAAGTCATTGTTAAAAACCAAAGAGTCAGTAATAACTGAAACCTTAAAATTTCTGAAATGATAGGTGTAAATAACCTCAAACAATTACTACTCTACCCCAAATTTACACTTACCCCTTCAGTCCCAGTCTCAGTGCTGAGTATCTTTCTCTCACCCCAAAATGTATTTTCTATTTGTTCTTTCCCATTCCACTACTGAAAACTTGTTTTATTGCTTAATTGAATAGTCAGCCTAGATAGGACTTATTTAAGCAACTCAAGAAAAACATCTAATCCATTTGTCAGCAGCCTCAATAGCCTCAAGGTACTTGAACAGATGAGTTATTCCATTACATCTCTCTCTCTCTCTCTCTCTATATATATATATATATATAGTTGTGTGTATATGTATATTCCCTCTCTTCATATATATATTCCCTCTCTTCATATATATGTATATATTCCCTCTCTTCCTATATGTATATACATATAGGAAGATATATATATCTTATATATATAAGATATATATATCTTATATATACATATATATACATATATGTATATGCATATATGTATATACATATAGGAAGAGAGGTAATAAATAAAAAGAAGGAAAAAGAAAAAACAAACAAGAGAAGCAGCAAGTATTTACATTTATCATGGAATAGATATCCTGTCTCAATGATCACAGTATTCCAAATGCCAATGCAAGGACAGGAGCCAATCCATATTAATTTTCCAACTGTGTGTCACATGAAAAAATAAGGTCAATTTAATGAATTTTTTATAATTCAAATTTTATAATTCAATTTAATGAATTTTTTATAATTCAAATTTGTACAATTTATTACTCTGTCATATATTCTGAGACTATATCCTTCCTATGTTTTATATTAAAATGTTCTATAAAAAGTAGTGAAACCAATGATACTGTTTTCTTATTTTAAATTCCTGGAAAAGTTGAAAGTGGACACCTAACATGTATAGAGTATTTGTGTAAACATGTGACCTTTATATGGTATGTACTTTGAAGAAGTTATAGTTCTGGCAACTGCTATCTAAACTAACTCTTCCACTAACCTATCTCAGCATGTAAGTGTGAAAGACTGTCTTAAGTAACTAAAAGAACTTGCTAACATAACCTTCTTACATGTATAAACCTTACTTAGTTTATTTCAGTGGTTGAATGAATCAGAAGTCAAGACTACATCTTGAAGATGTAAAACATAATATAAAAACTCATAAAAAATCATACATCATTTTCTGAGCTGCTTTAACATTTGTAAACTTGGATAACTATTTGTTTGATAATTCTTAGCCTCAGGGAGGGTTTTTTATGTGAAGTAGTTCCCTACATGTTACTTTATTAATTTCTATTAGTGAGACTGTTCAGATTTGTAGATGTGTTTATCTGATTTGGGCTGAATGTAAGTGTTTCCTATGATGGACACTGTTCTTGCTTGAATGTCCTTTATTTTTAAGTCTCTGCTTCCCTCCTCCCTGCACCCTGCTTACTTCTCTGAGCAGGAACTTCTATATGCCCATGGAGCTGAATTTTGTTTGTGACTGACTTCTGTTAACATATCATAGGACAAGACCTTCTAAAGTCCACTTGTTTTCTTCTGCTGCCTCTAAATAATTATTCAGAGTAGTCTCAGTATAAATTCCCTCTCTTGTTATAGTCTTATCCAAGAAGATAGCAGCTTCAGCTCTCCAAGAGTCAGCACACAGTTCAATAGGTGACGCAACTTCTATTTGAGTTCCATCTTTAGCTATATAAATACAAATGAAAAAGAAATGCATCCAGCTCTCCTTACCATGCTCACTTCTGACCTTTCACATTTTCAAAAGAAGTCAACATTTGCAAAGGCAGAAGTACAAAAGAAAAAAAAGAGAGGGAAGAGAAAAAGCATAATCTAGCATTTTCACTCTGTCACAGAAGTCTCTTTACTCACAGCAACAGCTGACCTTTCTCAAGAAGGATATCTTTAGGCAGGTAGAGTTTCTGTTAATCACGAATTATCATTCTTCATCTAGTTTCCGGGACTGCTCATCTAACATATACCATGACTATGTGAGATAGTAAGAGACTCTGAGATAACACAATAACACAGAGACACGCCAAATTCTCTTAGAATCAATGAACGCTAGCGCTGAAAAAGTATTTAAAAGTCATATGGTGAAAAATGTGTTCATTCAGTAACAAGCCTAACTTGAAAAACTCTCCCTCCCTCATCCCTCTCTCTCCCTCCATGTCTCTATTCTTCTTGGGGAGGGAGGGAGCAACAGAGGGGATCTGCTAGGCAATATGCTAGATGTTCTGAATGTACAGGTGGAAAACAAGCACTTTCTATCTTCTTGGGAAAAAAAAAACTAGATAAGTTTAATGATTGTGCTTTGAGGAACCCTGATCTCTAGGGTTGCACCCCTCTCAGTCTTCTTTCTTCAAGGCATATTTATATGCCCTTCCAACTCAAGGGTAAAAATAACATCTTCCTCAGGCTGCTATTCAATTATTGCTGAATACTTTTTATTCAATTTTATCTCACTTCTGACTTAGTGGAGAGACTTGAACCTGGCACATAATTATATTCTTAATAAATTTGTATACATTTCTGGATGTACAGACAATCATAACCTCTATGGATAGAACTATGTGTATGGTAGCAGTGGAAGTGGAGAAAAAGTAATCATTGAGTTTGATCTACTGTTCCCATTGATTTCATGGTCCTATGATTTGGTAGTCAACAGAAAGATTAGAACTGAGTCATTACACACCAATAAAGGACTGTGTTTTTAATCTTGCTTGATTCTATTCTGCCTTGCCACTTTTAGCCAACTGACAGTCCAATGATTTGCATACCTTCTGACCTTATATAGGTAAAAAATAATGCCTCAAAGAATCGCATCCTTAATGTACAGATTATATTTTCCCATACCATTTTTGACACTGATAGATGAAAATGATATTTTATCTCTCAAATATATATAATGTTTTTATATATATTTGTATATGTTTACATTTATAATATGAAAACATAGTAGAAACAGCTGGCCAAGACAATCAGCAATTGGACAGAATATTAATATAATTTGAATGAAATCATTTACCTAACTTTTAAGATACTGTTTTGTGTCAGAGTTTTATGAAAGTATAATGAATTATTTTCTCTCTATACATGAACAATAACACCATAGAGAATTTGTCAGGATACTCATTATAAAGAAAACTCAATTTAAAGAAGTACAAATTGGTAAAAATAGAATAACTCACTAAAAATTAACACAAAGTCCAGAATAATTTTTCAGATTAAGAATGAACCTTTTGAAACAATAATGTACAATAAAACTAAGTCAACTATATTTGTTTATAGTGGTTAATTAAAACAAACAGGAAATGAGAGTGATGAAAGTATGTTATTTTCAGTCATATGGAATTTGTTTATCCTTTAAAAAAAATATAGCACACCACTCTAAATTTAAATAATCATTTTCCCTATGAAACTTATGCACTTCAAGACTAAATATTTTTTCCATTTCCACTACCTGATTAAAAGATGTTCATCCAACTTATATTGATTCTTCCTTCTATACAGTGAGAGAGCAGGTGGCTATGTGGTCATTTTAACACAATCATTTGGTAAGGTTGAAGAAAATGGTATTAGTTTCTGGGAGCAGAAATAAAAATGAAGAAATAAAAACAAGAGTCCTCTTTAAGTTTGTGGAAATGCAACATCAGGTTTCCCTTCCCTTAAATTCAAACCTAACTCTTCAATTTTCAAGATGAGTTCAAAACTGCTTCTTACTGTTTGAATCAGATTAAGAATTAATGTTTGATTCTTGGCAAAGTATCATTACTAAACAGGGTCACCATGGCTCTAAATCTGGATAAGCAATAAGGAAAAACTCATAGTAGCTATATTAACCAAAAAACAGAATTTTAAAGTAAGATTACAATAAATTATTTTCCAATAACAATTATCAAATAAGTAGGTTTTGGCCGGGCACTGTGGTTCATGCCTATAAGCTTCAGCCTATGAAGCGGCAGGGGCTTAAGGATTGTGGTTCGAGTCCAGCCTGGGGCCCGTAGTGAGACTTAGTTCCAAAAAAATAGCTGGGTGTGGTGGCGCACGCCTGTAATCCCAGCTACCTGGGAAGCTGAGGCTGGGGATTGCTTGAGTCTGTGGTACCCTAGGCAATGAGAGCCTGCGGTTCCACGGGCAAAAATAGCGAGATCTAGTCTCAAAAAAAAAAAAAAAAGTAGGTTTTTATTTGTTTGGTAATTACATTTCTCCCTACCTAAAATCTTCAAAAGAATCCAAGTTTCATCTAGGAGCATACAAGGTGACCTTGAATTTAGAATGTCTCCTTTTACAAAACATTTTCAGAACTACATTTATGTAATATAGTTTGTAGTGAAGATTAGTAAATATTATACTTTAAAAAAGATTTTTTAAAGTCTAATTGATTTGAGAACTACCAATTTAAACAATTTGTCTTATTTTTTAAGTTTTGGTGATTTGTCATTAAATTGTATAACTATAATTTTGCGAGTACAACTTGAATGTGTCATACTCAGCAATGCTTTTACTGCAAGATTTCTATGAACCTTTACTAAATTATATGTTTTTTAAATCACAAGGAATATAAATTCTGGATGAAGCAAATTCTACTTCTCCTTTCCCCAGATAAAATGGTGTGGGTTAAATCTTGTTTTTGTACTGTTATTTTGTTTTAAAGTACATCCTCAGTCCAATATCTCACCAGCCCCGTTACTCAAGCCATGGGCTAACACCACCATTTTTCGCCTGCACTAATATAACAGCCTCTTAACTGGCAACACTCTTTTTACCCCTCACTTTGAATTATGTATTCTCCACTGAACAGCCACAATGATTCTCTCAAAACTGAATACAGATAATATCACTCATCTATCTAAGACTCTGGAGTTGATGGATATGTTTATGGGCTTGATTATGTACATTAATTATGAACAGTTTTGTAAATAAAAAAAACTAATGTTTGTTAAGATAGTGGAAAAAAACAACCTAAGCAAACAGAAAAACAAATGCCAGTGCCTTCCCCGTAACCTAAAAATCATGTCCTGCATGTCTTCATTTTTCCCCATTCTTCATCTGCTCATTCTATTCCAGACACATAGATCTCATTATTCCTCAAACACACACAACGCTGCCCTGAACCTGTGCTCTCTGTTCCCTTCATCTACATGATCTTTGCCCAGGTATTCTCCTGGCCTGTGCTCTCAATTTATTTTCATCTCTCCTCACAAAACCCCCTCCCCAGTCACCCTATCAAATAATTATCCTCTCTTACATTACCTCTTTCTTTTTTTTTCCATCAAAGTACTTTTCATTATCTAACATTATATATTTATAAGACATTTATTTTCTGTTACCTCCTCTACAATATAAATTAAACAAGATTAAGGACTTTTTTCTATTCTGTTAATAGTTCCTGAATAGTGATTTTCACAGGCTCGGCATAGAATAAACTTTGCTGAGTGAATGAAGAAGCAAAGTGCTCTCTCCTCAGAATGGCAGACATGCTGACATTTCATTATTTTTTCTAGGTGTCACATTTGACCACTCTTTTGCCCACTAACAAATGTAATAAAATCACTTCAGAGATCTTTCTTTCTGATTTTCACCATGTTACAATCATGTTTTTCTTGATTAAACAGTCTTTAACTACAAAGGTTAATTTTAGAATAGTTTATTTTCCCACAGATATAATACCAGTCATTATATGAATTTCTTAAGTAATTTCATTTTCTGAGCATAATTTTTAACTAATGTTGAAGGTACTTTAATAACTCCATGTATAGACTCTGAATAATTGCTGGATATGTTAAAAAATATTTTGTATACATAGGTTATAGGTAACACATAACTTGCAAGATATAAAGTTTAGTAATTAGGAACTAGAACTTTTGTGAGTGGAAATGAAGGCTGGGTTCTCAAAGGACTTGTGTTACTTCAACTATTATATCTTAGGTTTTTCATTATCAATTTATCAAAAAAAATCATCATCTCTAGTCCTCTTAGGATGACTACATGAAGTAAAATGTTGCTTCACACAGGTCTTAGTACATGATAAAATGCTCAAATGTAAAAGTTTTCACTGTTAACTATTGAGCTAGATTACTATACACTAACACTTTGTCAGAGATTCTTGACAAAAAAAAGTTCAATGACAAATTTGATGATTTTTTTGGTAACATGGATGTACAAAGAAGAAATCATATTAGCAGAAACAAATCAGAATGAAAGAAACAGAAACCAAATGTTTTCACTAATATGTAAACAACCAAATGAAAGTACACAACGGGGAGGGGAAACCAGCTAGGGAGGGGAGGAGGTGGGTGAGCCCCGGGGATTACAATGATGTGAAAAAAAAAATATATATATATATGTATGTATGTATGTATGTATATATAAATAAATTATTTATATAAAATAAAAAAGTTCAATTATTTAGATTCTGTGGAACAAAACACTGATTCAAATATAAAGGAAATAAACATACATCCATAGCAATAACCTACAGATGAAAACTGAGTGTAACTATTGTGTCCCACAGAGTAGATAATCGAAAAGAAAGTCAAACCTCTAACTTGGACTGATAATCATCCTCAGACACTCTAGGAACATTTTTAGTATCTGTTTCTATGTTTATCACTACTCAAATTAATGATAAAATAGCAGTATTGAAAATGATACTTTTTTCCCCCATACATATAGGATTTGTGTTTGCAAAAAGGCTCTTTTACAAAGAAAATATGGTCTTGAAACATACTTGTTTAGAGTGAAGACTCTCCACACCAGTATCTGAGTTCAAGTCTAAGTCTTGCAACTTTTTAACTATGTGATCTTAGGCAATTTTTTTTTACTTTTTTGTCTCAGTTTCTTCACCTAAAAAATGAAGAAAATAAATAGAATCTATATCATATAATTTTATAAAACTTAAATGAGCTTTAGTTTTCCATGCACAGAAAACATAGCAAATACTAAATACTCATTAATAGTATTATGTTTTCACTAGTCAAGAAAAAATTATAATTATCATTTTAGAGTAAAAGAAACTGACCTTGAAGAAACTATGCTTTGAATAAAATCATAGTAATTATTTTGTGATGCTGCTAACATTAGAAAGCAAGTCTTCAAACCTCTATACAAGTAATGTTTGTGCAGTGATTGTCTTTCCCAATGATGTAACAAAATAAATAGTACAGAAAACACACTACTGATGGGAAGATAATATAATCAGGAAATACTATTAAATTAGGTATTCACTACCATGTAGCAGTATGCTGTATCTATTTTAGAATAATTAAACACTCCCATTCATGTTGAAAAGAAATTCCCTGAGTCCTTCCCCAATACTGCCTCCTACCAATTCCTGATCTGAACATTACCTCTGCAACTTCTTAACCGTTCACTTTTAATGCTTAGATTATTAATGTCCAGTATTGGATGCTTTGGATCTTCTGTTGTAATTATATAATACAATACCTATTTTTAACACTTTTAAGTTCATTACTGAATACTAAAGATCTATAGAGATACTATCAGTATGAAAGGAAGTTATGTTTATGATAGCCATGATAAACTAGAAGATGCTGGATACAAAGATGAGCTCTCATAATCTATTCTAAACAGTCACATTCCCAAGACACAAGACTGAGAATTCCAACAGGTTTTCCTAGTATTAATCCTTAATTTTTATATTGCAATATCAGTTAGGTTATTTGTAGAGATCATCAAAAGTTATCAGTGAACTTGAAACAAACTGAGAATAAAAATACCTCATCTATCTATCTATCTATCTATCTATCATCTATCTATCTATCTATCTATCTATCTATCTATCTATCTATCTATCTATCTATCTATCTATCTATCTATCTATCTATCTATCTATCTATCATCTATCTATCTATCACCTATCATCTATCTATCTATCTATCTATCTATCTATCTATCTATCTATCTATCTATCTATCTATCTATCTATCTATCTATCTATCTACCTATCTACTCAGTGTCTATCCAATTTCATTTCAGCCAAAGCATCCAACAAAGGGCACCTCAGTGAAGAGTGATGAACAAATGCCTACATGAAAGAGAAGGTGAGGCCAGGTAGACTTCAAATTAGAAATAACTTATTACCATAAAGGCACTAGAAATATCTGGAATTGAGAGATACAGAACACCCTACTTTCCTTTTTAGAGATCAAGACAGAATTAGAGGTTTGGTTTTGTAGTTTAATACAGTGGGTTGTTTTGTTTTTAAAATGGATTTCCTTTCCTCAAGAATTAAAATGAGAAGTTGAGTTCAAGTCCCAGATGATTTTCTTGATAGATGGAAACAAAAATATTCCATAACATATCTATCTATCTATCTATCTATCTATCTATCTATCTATCTATCTATCTATCTATCTATCTATCTATCTATCTTCTATTGATCTATATATCTATACATCCATGTATTTTTTTTCAAATGATATACTTTTTTCTTTTTCCAAAGTTCCAAATTTTGTTCTGATTATTTATGCTTCCAATTTCCCATTCTAATATGTTTAGCCACATGACATTTGCCCCAGTAAAGAATGAAGCAAAATATAGAAAAATCTATTATAATAAATGTGGGAAATGTACATTTCTTACAACTAAGAAAATAGGCTGCTTAAAATGAGTATGCAGCATATGAGGGAGCACTTTTGATTTCAGCTTTAAAGTGTATACTGCAGTTCATCCATATCCATTAAAGTTTATTTACATCTCACTATCATTGGTTTTAAAATAAATATTACTCTACTTTATAAAGAAAAACAACATAAACATTTTGTAAATTGTGTCTTTTGTCATATTTTTAAAAGTATTAATATGAGAAGCTGTGCTTTAAGAAGGTGTAAGAAAACAGAGAAGGGAAAATGATTCTGAAGGGTGGAGAAGCGAATCTGAATTTATACAAAGCTATATATGTAAATACAGTTTTCAACAGCCATCTACATCTCTTTCTTATGTGTAATAAAATGAACTTGCCATAGACTATGCTGACTTAACACTAATAACAGAAACTCAACAGTAAGCATTATTTGGATTTTTCCTTGTACGCATAACTGTTTTGATTACATTTACTGAATTAACTAGTTACTAAGTATTGTGTGGATTAATTTTCATGGCTCAGATATGTAGGCATGACTGTCAACTTATTTAATGGAACTTGATATCAAGTAGCAATGGGGAATATCAAAACCTTGGTTTATTTACATACCCAGTTATC